>JAYXIM010032520.1:0-34726 GCA_037575425.1 Anastrepha fraterculus
ACACTTTTGAGGAAATTTAGATCATCGACGAATTCATTACCATCTTGAATTCGCAGAGAGAACGTAGGTTCGAATCTCGGTGAAACACCAAAATTAAGAAAAACATTTTTCTAATAGCGGTCGCCCCTCGTCAGGCAATAGCAAGCCTCCGAGTGTATTTCTGCCATGAAAAGGCTCTTCATAAAAATATCTGCCGTTCGGATTCGGCTTGAAACTGTAGGTCCCTCCGTTTGTGGAACAACATCAAGACGCACACCACAAATAGGAGAAGGAGCTCACCCAAACACCCAAAAAGGATGTACGCGTCAATTATATATATATATATATATATTGCCATTCCAGCGGCATACCATTGTTATAGCGAAAGCAAAGCTACAGCCTGCACTCCATTCCGCTAACACATACACCGAAATCACTTCGAGTAGCGCTCATAGACTTTGTTTGTTTTCTAGGGCTCAGGTTAATCAAGTTGAGCGACGAAAAAAAGAAGGCTGCTATTGAAGTGCCCGTGCCACCAAGCGACCATCCAAGCCCAACTTTGCTCGAGATGAAGCAGCTGCCTCAATATGTACCTCTCGACACCGCAACCTAGTGTGGCAAATACTTGCCTAGCATAGCCAAAGACCTTCGAACTGCATCATTTGATGTCGCACCTGATAGAAGAACAAAGCCGATTTGTACAACGCTGGTGGATCAGCAAAAGCAACAACAAAGATTATAATCCATATCACATCTACGCTAGCGGAGTAATGTAAATAAATATTCGGCCAACAACCATCACTAATACAGCCCTAGGAGGATTGTTTTACGCTCTTCGATAAAGAGGCAGTTGCAACAGCATAATTTGCTAAATTAATGCGTTTTCCAATTACTATTATTATTATTATTATTATTTCAATAAGTACTTTATTAATTTTCTACTGTTACAATACATCATTTGTTAAAAAAGAAAACAGTGTTTCTGTATAAATTATGACTGCCTAAGAATATATAATTCACATAAATCTTATACGTACAAACTTTACATGAGTCAATTTGTATACTCAATTCTTAGTTCATAAACTTATTATTAGATATTATATATATATATATGTATATATATATATATGTATATATTTTTTTTTTTTCGAATCTAGTAACAATTTTTGTAAGTAAATTTATTCTGCTTACGTGTTATACATTTTTTATGCAATTATTTTTCTCCCTATTTTCGCTATACCTAAGGATACAGAGAGCATATGTGTGTACGTTTTCAATTAAATTCTCAATTAATGCATATCTATGTAAATGAACATTAAAGAAACATTTGATTTATGTATACATTTTAAATATGTACAGTTTCAAATCTACATACATTCAGACAAAACAATATTCTTTAAGCATTTAAAAAATAAATTTACATACAATATTACTAATTAATTTGTAAATTTATAAATAAATGTACATGTGGACATGTATGTATGTATATAGCATAGCGTGATTTATGCAAGAAAGTTTTAAGAGAGATTCAGTGGAAGATTAACAGTTTTTCATAGATAGCAAAGCTTTTGAGATATGCGTTTGGGTCAGCAGAATGTTTGTATAAATAGTATAATTACGGGATTATAAGTAAAATGCAAGAAATTTATGGAAGAATATTTGCTAAGTGGCCATTAATAACATCAAGAAACTAATAAGTAAATAAACCAGCAATTATTTGGTTTTTGTTTTTATTTGCAAAGCTTTTGGATTGCAAAGTAAACAATTTAAATCATTCCCAAACTAAGCAGGTGCCGTAAACGTCATTTATAAAATTATAAGAGAGATTCCTGCAGTATAGGTTTAAAATTTTTTGTTCACGTTTTTACTTTTTTTTATCAAATAAGGTCACATTGTATCACTAAAAATCACTTAAAACTAGTAGCTTCCCCCAACTCGATATATGCTAATTAGAATGCTATATTACTACTTATAAATTATGGTTCACTTGTATGTAATTTTGTTCGTGCCAAAGCCAGTGATGATATTCCAAAAACAAAAAAAGTTCGTAAAAAATAAAAATATTTATAAAAAAATTGTAATCAAAATAAACAATGTAATAAAAACAAAATTTCTAAAAAGAAAAATCATACATTATTTGTGAGCGCGTGAGTGAGATTAAAAATGCTTTTTCACATTTTGGCTTAAAATCGTAAATGGCTGCTAATTGCATTGATAGACGGCGGCGTTAATTCGGATTACCGGTACAGCTAACCTGAATAAAATAGTAGTGTGACAGACGGTAAGCAGCTGATTTGTTTATTGAATAGTTTTGTCAGTAAAAGATGGACCTCAGGCAACAAATACGGGTATTAGCTGCCCTGATACTATTATCTATCTATTTATTTAAAAACAAAATCTTATAATACGTTCACATATAAGTAGATGATCTACTTTTTCGCGCTTAACTCAAAATCCGTTATTAAAAAGCGCGATTTCTCATTCAAAATTTCTCTCCCAAAATCTGAGATTATAAAATAATCCTAGATAATAACGATACTTTTTGAAATACAACCCTGTGTTTTCTGTGTTACGATAACGAAAAACATCAAAGTAAAAACTAAATGAAAGGGATGCCGGCAAAGAAAACAGGCTTGTAAACATAATTCTAATACAATTTTTGGTAAATATTATTAATAGGGATTCATTTTACAGAAAAAATGCGCGTCCATAAACGTTTTGTTCTCTCATTACTTATTATACAATGTAATATAGAATATCCCATGCGTATTGCTGCTATAATTTTTTGCAACCTTAGTAAACGTCGCGTACGGATCTCCTCCAACTGTTTATTATTAGCAGCCAATTGCGCAATTGAATTAGATATTCCTTCTCCTTGTATTTTCTTCGAATCGTTAATAATAATTAAAGAAACCAAAAACACCGAAATATTCCACCAAAATAATTTCTATGAAAAAAACCGCTCAAAGTAGTATTGACCGCTGATTGTTAATTTTGCAGGTAATCTGCCATATGTGGACGGGTAGATAAATTTGGTGAATTTATAGGTGCATATGTGAACGTATTATTAAATGGCAAATTTCTCAAACTGCTCCGAATTATCAAAACAGTTAATGGAATTTCGAACGTATTACTGAAAAGTAGCATTGCATCCAGTTTTTGTTTTTTGTTCTTCTTTTTTAAAGCTTGATTATTTTTCATTTACAATAAATATTAATTGTCGTTTTTGGGCAGTGTGGCCATCGATAATTCCTCTAATTCGCTTAAATTATGGGAATTAAGTGTAGTAGTTGATTCAGCTTAGTTACACTTAATTCCTGAATTCATTCCGAATTAAGTCGTTAATTTCGATTAACACAATGGTTATGTAACAGCCGCTCGCTTGCACGCATGCGCGCAAATTAATATGTGTGTATTTACCTATGGCTAGGCGTTCGCTGATACATTGAAAATGTGAGACCTTCGATAAGAAATTTTTGTAAATAAAAACATAAGTTTCAGCACACAAAGTGCTTTCGAACTTAATTTTCTTTATGTACATAAAAACAAACCATCACAAATAATCACAAACTAACACATACACAAACACAAAATAATTGAAAATATTGACAAGAAATGAAAAATCACTAATAAATTGTTCTTAGTTAGTACTGGCTTTGCAGGGTGTTTGTCTTTTAACAGCTTACAATTTAGAAATTAATTTAACTATTTTAGGTTCTATTTCAGATAATCTACTAATTATAAAATACATACATCATTGGGTGTGCGCAATTATACATATACACTACAATATTAAGGACTCATTTAAAAGCAAATGATTTGCATATTTAAACAGTGTTGAACATATTTTATTAAAATCATATACGGTATATTATTTTAAATAAAAGGCTAGGAGGAATAAAAACAATTGCACTAATAAAAGTTTAAAAACAATATCAATATCCAGTATCAAATATATTGCTGAGTTGCGCGTCATATGTCAATGAGCATTGCTTTTATTTCTTTATTTCAACCTTTAGTTTGCAAAAATTCAGGAAATCAGCAGCCTGCACGTGACTAATTTTGGAATCTTATGCTAAATAAAAATTATATAATATTAATCGAGCAACTTTAACAAATTAAAAATGTAGACAACTCCGGCATGAACATGAAGTTTACACTGTTTAGGCACAAATCGATCCACACTGAGTTATCAGAGATTCTAATTTTCTTGCGCATACGCGTACATGTGTACAAATGCAGACAAATTAGGCAATTAGAAATAATATCAAATACATTCGCCTGGATGTTGTGCACAGAATTTTGGAAATATTGGCTCCGCCTCCAAGCCTAATTCGACAAGTCGATTACGAAATACAGACATACGCTTAAAAACATCCTGTGGTACCACATCGAACTCCCGATCATCGTCTAGATCACTCCATAGTCTGAATAAATTATATACAAAAAACGTAATATTATTTAATATTTTGAAAACTTTAAATACTAATGGTAGAGTGTTTATTTAAGAGAATGAGAACGTAAAATGATAATACAAAAGATACGAATCAGCAAAAATGCGATGCAAATTTTTGCCCATTTATCTTCAATTCTTGCACAAACTGTATTTTATAGGCACGTAAGCAAAGATCCTTACGTGAAAATGTTACACGTAGTCGAAGGACTGACGGAATGACATTTCGGCGTCTTCTTCAACACTTCGCCCTATGAAGCAGATTTATTTATTTATTTATTTTTTCTTTTTTTCAAAGTAAACTTCAACAATGTGATAGCGTTGTTCTGGCTTGAACGATTCAACAACAATTTTCCATTCTCAACTGTCAAACCTTAGTTATAGATATTGATAGTTCTCATGCAGCTAAAAAAAACACCCGATACTTACCTTTCGCCTAGTGCAGCAGACCGCGGCCATAATCGATTATCCAATTGATACTCATCGGTTTGCTCCGTCCACATACAAGCCTCGCCGCCCAGTACCTAAAGGGAAAAGAGAAGAAGAAGAGAATAGACTTAATTAGAGGCAAATAAAAACAACAGGACACATTTTGGTTAACGCGAATTATTTAAGCCTTAAAATGTGAAGCGACATTATTGTTATTGTTTTTGGGGTTATTGTACAGCATAAAGCATTCCCCATACATTTTTTGGGGAATACTACTGAAGTAACAGCCCTCGGCCGGATGTAAATAGTTACCTGTTTTCGCTGCGCTTTATTTAGCCGCATGCGCTCCCACGGTCTATGTTTGTACACATTCTGCCAAGTGCGGTAAGGCGAACAGGCGCCTTCACCTGTAAGCATAAAATTCATATGTATGTGCAACCCTCCATTCAATCTCATTTGGTATGCCTCTTCTTATCACTCACCTGTTGATCGCCAATTACCGAACCCACAGTCCAGATACCAGGCATCCACATGGGAGAAGATCACATTGAAACCGTTATCAATGAGATCATAGTTTTCCTGCCACGAACTACCGCCCCACACTTGCACAGCAAATCGGCTGCTTGGAAGACATTTTGTATTCGTCAGACCACTCGACCAAACACTCACTATGCGCGGCTCGATATTGTTGTTTGCGATTTTCAGTCTATAATCAACAAAATTAAATATTTAAATATTACAATGAACAAAATTAAATATTTCAATATTAAAAAACAAAAAAAATACAAAAATTAATATTTAAAAATGAAAAAACAAAAAATCTTGCTTCGCCTAGTTCCACCTTGTCGTTTGCAACACTTACCGCGTCAACGCATTCAACATAAAATCACACCAAAGTCCACGCAAGTCTGTGTCGTTGAAGTACTGACCCCAACATTCAAGATTCACCTCATCACCGCCGAGATGAAAATAATCTGTTGGGCCGGTAGCATTCAATAGCTCCTCATAGAGACGCTGCAGTACAAGATAAGTGTTGTTATTTTTAGGATTCAGTTGCCCGCACGGAGGTTCACCACAGAAAAAACTCCACGGTTGTTGATTTATACACAAGCTTAGATCGCCAAGGCCACGTTTTGGTCCCCATTCCCAACCGTTACCAGCGTGCGCCGGCGCATCGATCTCCGGCAAGACTTGTACGCCATGCAAACGCGCAAAAGCTGCCACATCACGCACATCTTCAAAAGTGTAGGTTTCATGTTCCGAGTAGGCGCCATGCATTGCCATTTCGGGGAAATGTTTCGACACATAGGGAAAACTTTGGGAATCGGTTATGTGCCAATGGAAACGATTGAGCTTCGCGTGTGACATGCCGACAATGGTGCGTTTGATTGCCTCTACCGAGAAGAAATGCCTTGAAGTGTCCAACATAAGGCCGCGATAACGAAACCTCGGTGTATCAACAATTATTGCCTTTGACAGAATGCGCAAGAGATTGTCATCGTCATCGTACCAGATCAATTGCTGCAGTGTGGACAAAGCGTGGCGAGCGCCAAAGAATGAATTTGCGGTGATGTGAACATTAACGGTTCCTCGTTCATCTGGAAGTAATAATTTTTAGTAATATGTGGTTGAATATAGTTTGATTTACAATAACAAAATGTAATTGATGTGTACTATACAAAAATGAGAGATATGTATTTCCGTAATATATGTAGAATCAAATTAGACCAAAGTTTATCTTAGTTCTTTTGAATCATACAATTATTCATCACTATCAAAGCATCGTCTAATTGACTTATGCCCCGAATGTCGCTATCAAACAACAATCACTACCTATTGAAAGTAATGCGCCCAACTTAACTAGTGAAAGCCGATTGGTTTTGTATAGCATAATATCATATTATTATATAATATATATAATGTAGCAGGCTGAGTTGCAACATCGGCATCGCTTTTTCTTTGGTTCAATCTCGTGGCCAAAGCGCACTTTCTATACCTCCTCGTGCGCTGCTCATGAAACCCAGGTCTTATAATTTATACTGCAAGACTCTTAATTTATTTATTTATTACTCTGCTTACGCCTAAGCTCTTTAGACCGATGGAAAAGAAATTTGAAGATACTATTAATGGTTGCCCTAAATAGGTTTTGACTGAAACGGTGAACTGTAGGGTAATCCGAATGGTTGTCACTAGGGATCAAAACTCTAAATAAACCGATATTTTTTGAAGAAAGAGCGGAGCCTCTTTCTGATCGTACACCACTGCAATTGCCAACAAAGTACAGAGGACACATAAACATCCTTCCAACATACAAATCATTTGGCCGGCCGGTTTTTTGCCACGCAATGCAAGTTTGCTCGCACTTATGACAGTCGCACAATGCATCTTATGTCGTTGTGACAGGACTTGCATATTTAGGTCCTAAAGATCCTGTTATTTCTTTGAGCTTAAGGTCGAAATCCAGAAAAAGTATGTAGCTAACTGTCACATCCTATCAAACTGTAAGCGACATTAACCGAGGTTCAATCAGCAATCAATTTAATCAAAGGCCTACCACAGGCGTAGAGCTCGAATTGCCTTACGGGAATCGTGTAATACCGGCACAATTAAGCTCTGAATAATGTAGCAAGTTAAACATATGTCGAAGCTACGTACGATCCTGACCACCGTCTCCTATATCGCACTCATCTAAGACCGCTATTCTTCGGTCTGATCATTCGAAAGCTTTCAGATCCTACAATTGTGTGACCCACTTGGAAGAATACTGACCTACATAGATGAGGCTTAATAAAGCATCTAACTCTTCAACTACTAATTCCAATCGAAAAGGTTACTTTTTGGCATAGATTTCAATATATAAATATATGCTGGTGATTTCGAAATATGTATGCCTTGGAATGAGAAACTAAACGATTTTTCATGAAATTTCAACCGCATCTACATAAATGGTTATCGAACATTTGAATTAAGTATGCAAAATAAAAAATTATCAACTTGTGTAAGTATTATTTTTCGTTTACTTACGTGCAATGGAAAGTTTGTAGCTCTCATCGGTGTCCAAGCTTAGATTTATTTCGCCGGACTTGTGCACCTCCACCTGCACCAGCAGCGTACCTATATCACAATGACGACGCGTGTTGAATACATTGCTCAAAATTCCAGCCGGTGCCACATTCTCATTTAAGCCCACTTTACCCAGCGCTCGATCAATATCGACATTCCGCCGTATGCGTTGATGGTGATCTGCACCTGCCATTTCTGATGCACTATCACCTGCAGCTGCAACAGAGTGACCAGTGTGATACGCCTCGTAAGCTGTATCTCGACGCGCGCGATTATGATTCTGCTGATTTTGTTGTTGCTGCTGTTTATGAATGTAATGAATTTCAGGCACTTGAGAGCGCACACCGGAATTAACATCGGTAGACACATCCCGACCACCAATACCGGCGCCTTCTGAGGTTTCATCCGTACTTGGCAGTCGTTGTATGCGACGCAGATCGCTTAGGAAATAGGCAAAAGATTGTTTGAATTGTGATTCGACTGCGCTGTGCGGTGTGTCCATGCGCAGTTGCACATCTTCCATTGTGAATGTGAGAGACACTGAACTAATGGCAGTTTTTATAGTCGGATGCGGCCAAATATTGACTTCGCCACAGGTCATTGCGCATGTCATGAAGGGTATGCGGCGTTCGGTGGACACTCCACCACCATACGAATGTCGTACGCAACGTTCATTCTCACATTTGTATGTCCACAGTTTTTCATCAGGTCTGCGTGTATGAGAAAGGAATCACAAAATTTATTTTCTGTTATGTGTGCAAAATCATCATAATCAACTTACAGTGGCGGTCGCATTTTAACATCACGTCGGCGATTCATCGATTTCTCAACTAAAAATGCTTGCGGCTTAATACCATCTTGTTTCCAGTATAAAACTATTAATATGAATATCGTTACCGTCAGCAGTATGAGCAACACGCGACGCAATGACACAGTAAAGGCCATTTTGAGGACGTGACGAAACCTAGAAATGAAATGAAAAATTTAGTTCTTCCTTATTGATATATAGAGATTGGAATGTTCGCGGAATTTTTGTAATTTTTGAATAAAAATTCCACAACTGCCTTTATATGGTTTCTATTAGAATGACCAATGGACATTAAATAAAGAGAAGTATCCAAAAGAGATCAAAATCCCATTTGATATTCAAAAACTCGATTCAAAATTTACTACGTTACTAGTAGGTACAACAGTTTGCTGGATTTTTGGCTGGCGTTTTTTGGCATCAAACATAATTTTGAGTTTAAGAAGTCACTTCTTGTGTTTTAACAAAGACAAACAGTACAAAGAGCGGCAATTAAAATATTTATCGCCTGAAATGAAAGTGGCAATCAGAGCAAATGCATTATAAGAAAAAAGAGAAAGGAGGAATAAATTCACATAAGTGGCCAAGAAAAAAGTAGCGCAAAGGATATGTAGGCCACATAGTAGAGATGTTTTTGTCAATATCAAAGAATGTGGCAATTAGCACTCGTGTATCACGTGTAGGCTCATTTTAATGATTGTAATTATACTTTCATATGTTTGAAGGTGCACACAAGGGAACTATCAAATATATATGGGCATATGGCTATACACACATATGGTGCACACATACAATGCATGTATTTTTGGGTACGTTTTTCGAAGTGCTCTCGAGTGGTCTGATTAAAAAAACGCAGGAAAATAGTAAAAAAGTACCGGAAGATATCATTTAATATTTACAGCGTTTTTCGAATTAAAATATGTGTTATTTTTTTAATATTAATCATTCTTTAACAAATAAAGCAAACTTTGAAACTTTATACAAAATGTAAAAAATTTAACAAGTTTTCAAATTAAAATTTAACTATAAACTTTTTAATCGGAATTAAAAAAAAATCATGTATGTCCATTGAATTTTGGTATAATAAAGTCCCAGTTTTAATTAGAAGTAAACGGGGTTCATATAATGAGACAGAATCAGTGGAATTCAGGGCAGAGGGAGCAAAATTCTTTACACTCGTTCAATTCGGTCAATAGAGAATTGGCGGTATGATCTCGAAATAAACACAGCATATTCTAAAGTAGATTGGTCAAAAGCACTAAATAGCAATTTAAGGATATAAGAGTCTGCAAAGTTCGAAAGTCTGTTCGGAAAGAAGTAGGCTTTGATAGTGATTTTTGTAAATATAAAAACCTGAAAAACTGTTATTGAAAATATGATAAAAGCTATGACAATTTTTCAAATAAATATAGAAAAATAATTTGAAATCAATTACGTAAGGAACAAAAAGCTAGAAAAAAAAATCAAAAAAAGCCAACTTAAAAATCAAGGCAAAAGGCAACAATCAATCAATCACAGACACAAGGATTCGACTTGATATTGAGTACAGTTCATACAACAATAACCGTATAAATCCTAGTTTAAAACATTGTGCGAATAAAAAAAATCTCTAATTTTCATCAAATTCTTCAATTTTGTAAACAAAATTTGTGGAAACTTTTCCGGTATATAAAGGGTGGTTAAGTTTCAAGGGTCGGTGTTGATTTTGCATAAAATAAAATTTTTTTAGGAAATTATTGTCATTTCTCGTTATTATGATAATATTGGTATGGCTCTATTACGTACGGAACAAAATATCGGCTAAATAGCCGCCGCGGTCTCGGCGGCACACCTCCATCCGATGGTCCAGGTTCTATGCCGTTAATGTGCCGAATTATCTCATCCTTTAGCTGTTGAATTGTTGCTTATCGACGTACACCTTTTCTTTCAAATAACCCCGAAGAAGGAAGTCCAAAGGTGTCGTTGACGTTTAGGTGTGGTTCACATTCAACATCGGCCCTTGAAATTTAACCACCATTTACATAGTTTTGTAGAAACGCACTTGCAGGCTTGCCACGGACCTCCTTCGCCATTGTTTCACACACAAATTGTCAGTGAAAATAAAATTTTCATATAAAAACATTTTGAAGTTTATTTTCATTTTTTTAGGATACGCGAATCATTTTACGTTTACGCAGAACAAAAATCGACTCCCAGAACAATGTTTGAGAAGAACAACTAAAAGACCATCCACAACATTTTCCACTGGAGACGAGGTAACATTTAAAATACTATTCCAGTTTGAGTCAGATTCGTCGCTAACAAAATTTCCTTTAAAAAAATCACCAAACAGATTCACCACTTCACCAGAAAAAAAAAACAGCAGATGGAAGATCAAAACTGAAAATACTAAATTTGATGTAGTGCCAAAAAAACTTAGGACTATACTTTATTATATTTTATTAATTTATTCAAATAAATAATTAATCTTAATGTAATCCAATTAATCTTTAACAATTAGAAAGCCGAAGACTGATTTTGTTTCTGTATCTTTTGTTTAATATTATCAAGAGTAAAATTCACGGATTATGGACTGATTTCACTCATAGCCAAAAAATATGGATATACGAGTATTAACAAAAACCATCACTTACCCCATGCTTTGAATATTTACACACAAATTTACCCTATGAAAAAATCCCATTTTCCATAGGTTTTCGAAATGGGTGAAATACATTAATACATATGGATGTAAAAATATTGATGTGTGTATTTAAAGCAGGTGACAGCGCTCATTTGTGACAGCGTCTAATAGAATAATTAGAGCTGAATATAAATCACTGGCAGCACATTCGGTTCGGCATTATTAGACACACTTTTAGTTTCACTTATTTTACCAAACACGATGTTATTTCCAACACAACAACAAAAGCGCTATTATACCAGACACTCAAATGTTTGTCATTTCTCGTATTGCGTTTGTTTGCCACAAAAAAGCGCAACTGCAACATTTCACTATGCTGCTGATCCACTAACACCCACTACATTCAGCCACAAAGCCAACGCCACTAACAACAACAATTGGATGAGTAAAAAATTAGCCTTTAATAGCCATTTAAAAACAGGAATGCAATGAGGAATTTTATTTCTTCTTTTGTCTTTTTTTTTTTTTTGTAAAGAATGCGTATTCACTTCATCATCATCATCATCCAATGACTCTAGTTGTGCCCACTACATTGCGCTCCGAGTGAGTCCTTGCCGCTGGTTGTGGTGCTAGCGAGTGCGCGCCTTATTTAACTTTGAACACACCATCGACCCAACGGCGAGTCGATGCCAGTCAGTGCTTGTCAGACATCGCGTGTAGTAAAATTACTAGCACGCCAAAACACCAAAAATGAAAACACACGCGCACATACCAATGCAAGAATGAGTACAATTCCAATAAACAAAAAATACAAACAAAACGAAAATATATTTTACTAATGTACAAGTGTGAGAGTCAAAAGGCCAAATAAGAGTATGTATTTGTATGGAAAAGGCCAAAGCAATGGAGACAACAGAAAAACAAAAAAATGAGCTCGCAGGCGCAATTGAAAGTTCGGGTGAGGCATGAAGTGTGGAATGTTTGCCACAGGCGCTACAACACCAATAGCAGGTTATCAGAAAAGTAGAAGGCAATACCAAAAGCATAAGTGAAAAAAGCCCACAAGAATGTTGCCCCTCTGCGTTTGTTGCATTTAAAAGTGGTAGCAGTGCGCCGTGCTTTTCTTCCTCTAACACCGAGTAGTCACTTGTGCTACCGCAATTTGGTTGCTGTAATGATTTTGCTGTGCGACTAGACTCATTTTGTAAACCTTTTTTAGTGCAGATCTGTATTTCACACACTCGAATAGATCAGAGAGGAATGCCTTGTGACCATATGCGCTCGGTTTTTACTGTTTTTTTTTATTTAACCCTTCACGAATTTAAGATCCCGCCTTTGGCTTTCATAACCACTGCCAAGGAACTATCAAATACCATTGATTCTGATCTTTAGGTGAGTTGTCAGGATTTTCCTTTCACACAAAGTGCATGCACGAATTTTTTTATTTGCTTGGATTTTTGTTTTTCAGGTGAAAGGTCAACTATAAAACCATAAGTTCTGGGTATACTTTTCTAAACATTCCGAATAAAAAGTTTGAAATTTTCACGAAAATTCTTTGAATATTTTAAAATTTTGTACAAAGTGTGAAACTTTGAGTTACTCAGTTTTTGTTGTAATAAAGGATATTTCAACAGTAACACCTAGATTCAGTAGTAAATAATTCCCAGACGGTACTTTTTTATGCTATCTTTGACGATTATCTGGTAGGTAAATGTAAAATTTTACACAATAGAACAACGCGTTAAATTTATTGAAACTTATTATGAAAATAGCCGATCTTTAAGAACAGCATATCACAAAATTCGTGTTGGTGAACAACCTTCAACATTGATATCTGAACGCTCGCAAAAATTAGGCATTCATGAATCGACTGTTTGAGGGGGACTTTACCTCTAGAGGGGTTTATGGTGGGCACTAAAATTATGAAATTTTTTAAATATAATGGGTGTTTTTTTAGCTGCATGAGATCTATCGATATCAATAACTGTGGCTTGATAGCTGACAAGGCAAACTGTATAAATAAACAGAAATAATCTATTCGCGAACTTCATAGAGCATTAGTCCCACAGAGCAACATCGGCCCTTATTTCCTTCGAATTGAGGAATACTGACTATTAATCAGCTAGACACCGACTACATTTTGGTCCAAGAAGACGGTTAACAATCGATTTATTACAATATTTAAGCCACCGTTGACGACATACGGCCAGATTTATTGGAAAAAGTAGTCAAAACTTGTACTAATGAATGGGCCAAGTAAGTCGTAGCTGCGACGAACATCATATTCAAAAAATAAATGCATGAACTTATCTAACAGATTATAATAAAAAAATTAATTCAACAATATTTCCGTTTTGTGTTATCATTTTATGCTCTCAGGCTCTTAAAAACATACCCGATAATTGTACAGAGCCGTATTTTGAATAAAAATAGTGAAACCTGAAGGAATCTAAACTTTTACATGCTTTATTTTAAAACCTTTAGGCGCGCCTTTTGAAAGACCCTTTAGTTTTTTATTGTAATAAAACCTATATTTGTATAAAAACAATTCAAGTAATTAAATAATTAGTCACAACTTTGCAATGTGTTTTTATAGTGACCACCTGTGCATATAAAAAAATGTATGTTAAAAATATGTGTTGCTTTGTTTAATATTAAAAAATATTGCATTAAAAGTTTAAATATATATTTTTTTACTAATAATTGTAAATACAGGTATACCAGCTACATGTATTGTATCTTTATTAAACATTTTATTTTCACAAAATTTTGTAAAACTATATAAATTAAATTTCGTTTTTATTTTTAACAAAAATGAAGAAAAAATTATATGTATGAATGTATATGTATAAAAAATAAACATTGAAAAGAATTTTTTTAATAAAAATTGTTTATTTAAAAATATAAATAAACTTTCTTCTATTAAAAAATATGTACAGGGTGGGCCAAATAAGACCTACTAATGTTAAGCACAAATAACTTTTTTATTTTTTGACATATTTATTTTTCTCTTTTTGTAGGTTATAATTGAATTGTTGGAAATTTATTATGGAACTCTGCCAAAAGACCACCAACAACGACTACAATACGCTATTCGTTTTACACAGTTGGCCACACAAATTGATTTTTTAAATACAGTACGTTCTGTTTTTATGCGGCTTTTTTTATGCGGTTTTGAAATAGTGCGGTTTTTTTTTAAATTACAAAATGCATTTCGACCTATCGGGAATTGTACATATAAACAAGATTCTAAACCAGCTAAGCAAAAACTCATCACAGATTACATCAGAAATGCTAACCCTACAAGTATAGAACCGCCTGCATAACTATCTAGATCAGACGTGTACATTTCCTCAAGTGACGAAAGTGATTTTACGCCAAATCCTAAACGAACGCGCAACATGTGGGTATTGTCTGATTCTATTTCTGACTTAAATTTATTTTTCGATTCTGACGTTTCTTAAATAAAGATATAATTTTCAAAAATACAATATTTTGTTTATGCGATTTTATTACATTATTTCAGATTTATGCGGTTTTAGCACTTTTGAAACGTATCTATAGTTTTACTATAGAACTAGTAGCTTTTTTATGCTGTTTTTTTTATGCTGTTTCTTGCGGAACGTATCTACCGCATAAAAACAGAACCTACTGTAATGTTTTGATGTCGGATGAAGCCCATTTCCATTTAAATGGTTATGTTAACAAACAAAACTGTAGATTGTGGGGCTCTGCAAATCCAAGGGCAACACACCAACATCATTAGCACCCATCTAAATGTAATGTTTGGAGCGGTGTTATGGCCACTAGAGTTATCGGTCCATATTTCTTCGAAAATGAGGATGAAACACCGGAATCGATTTCAGGAGCTTCTTACAGAACATTGATTGAAAACTTTTTGCGGCCAATGGCGGAGCAGTATTCTAATTTGTGGTTTCAACAAGATGGAGCAACTACGCATACTGCTAGTAGTAGTAGTAGTAGCATTAGCTTATTTGGCCCACCCTGTACAACAACATACAAGGTGGTATAAAATTAATCATCCTATCGGAAAAATTATAATTCTTGCAAATGGCGTCTCAAATGAATCATACCTAACGCTAGTGATCTAGACAGCTACAGTACCTATATAAACAGACATCCAATGGAGTGTGTAAAGGTCAAAGTAAAGATTCAAAATCAAAGACTCAAAATCATTTTTTAGTAAAAAAATATTCAAAAACAAAACTGAGTGATTAATTTTGCGCCACCTGGTATTTTGTTGCCATGTAGTATTGTTGGTTAAAGTACCTATTATTTATTATTAAATTAAGTCTATCCACCAGTTAGTTACTGGCTACTAATAGCGGCAAAAAATCGCTAAAGTGTTACTCCATAGCACAGGCCAAAAATCTTTGGAAAAAACACAATTTTTTTTTCCAATTTTGAAACTCTCTTGTCGTATATACTAGCACTGGAGTTTTTTTGAAGACACACTTTTTTGCTTTAAACCAAAATTGAAGCATGTGTTCCAATGTTTAGATTTTTCGGATACGGCTACTAACCTTTACGTTAAAATTCAATAAATTTTAAGAGAAGTCTTCGCTCTGTCGAGATGGCGCCATTGCCATAACATCACCTAAGTCTTTGTACAGCTCAAATGTTAAAACTAAATGTTGGGTCTGAAGTTTTGAAGTAGTTACTCTCAACATCAAGATTAAAATTACGCTAATTTTATGTTACATGTGGCGGGTAAGTGAATGTTGTTCAAGGCAGTCTCCCAAATATGATAGTTCGAAATTCTTTGTTCGGCTACTGCTCTATTCAATAGATAGGCTTGGTCTTTACGCAAATTTTGGGTGGTATTATGTCGAATGATACTATAATTTCCATATTTATTTATGATGATTACTTTAAGCCCACTTTGTTATTTTTTAAATTGAGCTTAACAGTTGAAAATCGAAAGCACAGTTTACCTTTCTAATACCAAACACTACTTTAGTGCAGGTAGTCTAGAGATACCCCATATTTATGTTTCATTTTCACGAATATAAGCGCATACATGTATTTATATTGTGTGAGAGGTAGTTAAATTTATGATATGGTCAATATAAAATTGCGCCTAAAAGACTTTTAACATTTTGCACGGCACCAAAAGAGAGCAGAATAGTTCGTTTCTCTTTCGTTAGTATTTTCTTCCTAAGCTAGTATTGTACATAGTATACATACATATCTACTGTCGTCGTTCAAAAGTAAAACTGCTAGTCGGTAAACAACAAGCAAAAGCCGATACAGCACTTTACTACAAATCCCGCCAGCGATGAGATTGAATCGATACGATACATTTAAATGCAACTGTATAGCCGATTGTTATCCGCAAGAGTTGCGTGTCCTTTACGAGTGAGCGAACTGGTGGGAAGGTCGTAGGGTGATGGTAGTAAAAGGGCAGGAAATGGTTGTCCATGCATTTAAGTTATGCATGTATGTACATATATATTTCACAAGTAATAGAGCAAGTTAGCTAAGGATGTACATATATGCGTGTGTGTGTGGCTACAGTATGATGCTCTGATGGAATGTATTTGTCTTTTCACTGTCGAAAAAGTGCGGATCGTTCGAAACAGTATTGTTGATGGTCGGCAAATTTCAGTTGTATAAGCCGCGGCCAAGTGTTAAGTTGTGCGCGTTAGTGTTTGTGAGAGTGCATTGTTCTGAAGTGTTAATATCTGTGGCGAAGAGATACAGTGAGAAAAAAATTGTGGTGTAACTATTATTATAAGTCGCGCTATAAAACAACGACTTGAATGTTTGAAAAATGTAAAAAAAAAAAAATGTTTAAATAAAAATATATTTTAAATATGCACTACATTATAATAAGAGAGAGAAGAAAATCTTTGGCAAATTGAATAAATAAAAGAAAACTAAATTTCTAAAAATGTCATGACAGCTAAAACAAAGTCAAGAGTCACCGAAGCAACTTTGGTTTAAATTCGCTAATAGATCCACCGAAATTATTATAAAGGCAACACACATTGACATATTTTGACTATGTAGTTAAATATTTTTAAATGTCATTTATTATTATTTTTTTAATATAGTTCAATTTATAATTTATAAGATTTTCTAAAAATTCGACAAACTTTCCTCATATTATATCAAATGCCGGACATTTGTTTTTTTATACGGAAAAAATGTGAAACTGAAAAAACAATAATGAAAAATCAAAAAACAAATTTGAAACTTCAATTTTGCGCTTTGGTATTGCAAATTTTTTAATAAATATTAAAAAAGAATTAGAGTTATACTTTTTTTAATTTCGATAAAAATTTTTTTCGAATTTTTATAAATTTTGTTCACAGTTTTAAACTTGGGGTCTTATGATCCTTGTTATAGAATGAACTATATTTTCATAAAAAATAATTTAAATTAAAAAATTAAACAAGTAAATAGTTACAGCTTATGTGATGCCTCTATAATAGTTTCGGAGGCACACTAAAAAACTACGTATTCCATTATTTATATTACAAGCTCACATTTCCTACATTTTTTTATACTAACCGGCCGCATCTTGTAGACACGAGTTACTTTCTTTAGTGAGTTTGCAGTATTTTCTTGAAACTACAAAGGTCTTAAGGGTTGAGGTCTCTGTAATTTTTTTTTTCTTCAAAAAAGATTTTTTAAGGGGCCCTTTTAAAACAATATTCCTTAAGACTAAGTCGGGAAAAAATGTATAAATACTCGATTAACGAATTTGAAGTAAGAACGCCAGACGCACAGTAAATTGTTGTGGTGACTTTGCAAACTATTTTAGAATATTTGCAATGAGAGTAAAAGGTTTTTCGACTGGATAACCGATTTAGTGCCAATCTTTTGCCTTTGTTAAGAAATGGTTATATATACATACATATATATAATTGACGCTTACACCCTTTTTGGGTATTTGGCCGAGCTCCTCCTCCTATTTGTGGTGTGCGTCTTGATGTTGTTCCACAAATGGAGGGACCTACAGTTTTAAGTCAACTCCGAACGGAAAATATTTTTCTATGAGGTGCTTTCTCATGGCAGAAATACACTCGGAGGATTGCCATTGCCTGCCGAGGGAGATTCGAACTTACGCTACTCCGAAGTAGGTTTTATAAATCGCCTGATCATGCCGGTATATCTTCAAAAACAAAAAAAAAAAGGATTTTGTATTGTATATTATTGGATTTAAACAATTTTCTAAAGTTTTTTCTTAATTTTTGTTTACTTTGTAATTTAAAAAATGCACCATTTTCCCGGAAAATAATATATAATATAAGTGAAAAACAAAAACTCTACCTACTTTTTAAGCTATTCTCAAGAAAATAAAAAAAAATCTTTACCCTTAATACCTGAACATTTACAGGAGCTCTTTATCCAGCAGTGTATCGTCTGCAAATGAGACGTTGAGATGTTGCACAAAAACGCTATAACTTTTACATAAAGCTAGCTGTTTAAATGATATGGTCACATTGGTTTTTAAATTTTTTTCTTTGTTGTTTAATTTTTTTGTAATTTTAGGAAAATTGGCGCCGTGGCCTCGCTATTGGTGGTGCAATTGAAAATGAACGTAACTCATTTGTGCATTTCCAAAGACATAAGGAGGGATGATTTCCACTGTGCTAAGATCTTCCAACTCATTGAAAAATTGTCTACCTAAAATGGTAAATCTTCGTCTAGATGTGCAAGACAGTGCGAAATGACAGAAGGTGCGAAATCGTCTCTTCCTCTAGTCAGCTTCTGCAGAAGTCGAGTACCGGCATCCTCTGGGTGTGTATGCCTATTAGACAGTGCCCCATCATAACGAAAATCAGTAGGCTAAGATTATATTTAATTGGCTTAACAAAGATTATTTGCGTTCAGCAAAGAAAGCTCCGAAATACCGGTTAAGATCTTACCGTGACCGTGACGTCCTACTTAAAGTCATCAATCTTATTGCCGCAGATTTACTAGAAGGAAATTTAGTGTCGCATTTTATGCTTTTGATGGCGTGCTTGGCATTGCCCCAATTAAGAGAGCAGAAACGAGTCTTTGAACTTTGCCAGTCCCATAAAACCATTTCAGCACTAGATATCCTATATTTTTTTAAATTCTTATTAACCAACTTTTAGGTTTATCACTGTGGCCATAAAACTTATACGGCAGAAACTGCATATTCAGTTCGACTAAAACAAAAAAAACTATTACTACGTTTTATAGGTCCAGATATTTTTTCACTGACGCCGTGTGTCTTCTTTCATACATTTACTTTTACTATTTGCTTTTACTATTTATATACAGACAGAATGTTTTTGCATCTACCATCAAAATAAGTGTCGTTTCTGAATTGGCTTATTTAGGGAACTTGGAACTTCTTGTAACTGCCGTGAGCTCATAAACAATAAAGTTTATTTTCAACATTGGCCACCTTAAGTCTCAACAAGACCTTTATTGCAGCGATGTGCAAGCCCGGAGCCAATCAGACTTCAAATAATTGCAGCGCCCGGGTTGATTTTTTTTTTGTCTACATCTTCTATGTATCTTCTGTCACTGTAGTCTATAAAACTGCATACCCGAAATTATTCTAAAGATTCTGTGTAAAACTCTTGAAATTTTGATGAAAATTTCCTAAATTTTTAGAAATTTTATACAGAGTTCGAAACTTTGCTTTATATGGTCTTGTTGTAGTATGAACTATATTTAAAAAAAATATTTAATATTACAAAATCTATAAATATGTAATTAGTCAAAACTTATCAATTATGTTGACGCTGACAGCACATATATTATATGTATATATGTATTTTCAGAGCTACTTAAAAATTAAATACATAATTTGAAAATATAAAAAAAAATTAAGTTGCGGCTTCTGTGGTATTTGTTTTTTTTTTTTTGTAATAACTAACTTTAAAAGGCGTCAGTCAGAAGTAAATTTAGGCAACTCACACTTTTAGCTTAGCGGTTTATGCACAGATATATCGCATAATCCATCTCATACTTTTGTATGGGCACATACATACGTACATACATACATATGTATGTAAAGATTGCATACTTGCACTAGAAACTTTCCAAACTAAATACAACTTTTCGGTTAAATGCGACTATATATGCAATCAAACGATATTGAGCATTATTTGTAATGATATACTGTTGTTAGAATGCCGTTAGAATGAGACATGTGGGAGTCACAAGTAAAAGCGTATCGCCGTTATTTAGCCTGTCTCTTGGGACACTCGGCAGGGTGGCATGTGGATGGTGTACAAAAATGCCAAGTAAATATAGCACAAATGTCCATGTATGCGTTTCGTAACTGCCATTCGAGCTAGGCTAGACTAGAATAGACTTTCTAGCATGCTCTCTTTATCCTGCCCGACTAGTTTAGTAAATGGGAGCGAGCTGTACAGTCGTGATGGACGAATAGAACGAACGAGGAAAATCGCTATTTTAATGCGTTTCTCATTGTAGTGAGAAAAGTGATTTCAAATAAATATTGTTTTGAACGATTCAGAGAAAAGTATTTAATAAGCATTTGAGAAATAAACGAATAAACCGTTTGTAATTTTTGAATAAAGCAACAAAGAGCAAATAAAAAAAAACTAATAATAATAATAAACTTTAATTAACGCTCAATGCAGTAAGTTGTGTAGGTATGTGCGTGTATGTGTATTAAATCAGTGAACTAATCGATGGCAACAACTTTGCATGCGTGATTTAATCATCTAAAAGGGTTTTGTAATCGCTGCTGAACTTATGGACAGATTTGTGCCGCAAAAGGATTTTTAAAGGATTAAAAGCGATAAAAAATGAAATATATATTTAATGAAAACTCAAGAGATTTAATATTTTAACAGTAATTTTTAGTCTTGTGAATCTAAATAAATTATAAAAAATGCTTTAGCTTCCGGTATTCATTAAATAATCAGGAAATTATTTTACATTCCGCAAAATGTGTCAATAAAAACAGAGATGATACTTTATTATAAATAAAAATAATTAAGTATTGCTGAAAATTCTGAATTCTTTTTTTTTTAGAAATTTTGAAGGGACTTTTCTTGTAACAACAGATTTATTATGTAACTTTTAGTGGATCCAAAAATGTGAGGCGTGAAAAATTCAACTCTCGCTTGATTTTCTGTAGCCAAATTTTAAAAACTTCTAATTCGAATACAAATTTTGAGGTGCATCCAAGGTGTAGCTATTTTTAAACAAGCACTCAAGAGCTTATGGAGTGTAAATAGTTACAGAGCTATGAATTGAACTTTATTTGAAATTTTAAATTAAATTAAAAATTTTAAGTTTTTTGTTTTATTTTAAATTTTTTAATTTAAAAAATTTTTATCGTGCGAAAATTTTAAATACATTCGGCGATTGCATTAAGTTTGTATTACATATATTCCCTAAAACAAACATTCCATAAACTCTTACTTTGTAAGTAGTTGAATAGCAATGAGTTGAATTTAATTTGATATTTAAAAGTAAATTAAAAATTTAAGTTTAAAATCATTTTCTTTTTTATATAATTATTTAAATACTTTATGCAGCTATATTAAGTTTTTGTTACATACAAAGGCTCTAGGACAACTTTATTTTTGTAGTATTTGGTTGTGTGACGATTTTGAGTATTGTTGCTGCCGAAATTTTAAATTAAACCAAAAGTAGCAAATAAATTTAGTATAGATTTCTCAAGGTGTACATTAGTAATATGTCTCATATAAACTTAAAAATAACAAAGTTTCGCTTTGATAATGCCAGCACTGGCTCTTTCTGTAATTTAATTTCATCATTTCAAGCAAGAAAAAACAACCAACTATAAGCAATTTACTTGTACAGTATGCCACATTCTAAATAAATTTTAACAATAATTCTGAAAGAGAAATTGTTTTTGGATTACTTTATCCGTGATATTCGTATTTTCCGTGTATTTATGTTGATATGTGGGACTTTATCAAGACATTGAGATGTATTCAATCCACATTACTCATACGACCCATTGTTCCATAACTTCACTGCACTTAGATGTGGGAAATTACGAAACATGCACTAAACCAAAAATGTAGACGAATAGACGAATGATGGGTTAGATTATTATGAGATATGGAGTAGATTGCTTGTGCTCTCTTCTCTTCCCAATACTTCATCCGGACCGAATACTCTTATGAGCACTAAAAAAAAGTTTGGATTTAAATAATGGTTTGTATGTACTTTATTCCTTTATCCATACTGAACTAAGATATTTTCTACTTCACGAGATGGCATCAAATTCGATAAGAGGTACATTGGTGCCTATGACGATAAGTTGCAAAAGCAAGTCGAGTCGCTCCACGCTCTGTAACGATGACTTTGTAGTACGAAATGGTCCGCGAAGATGCTTATGGATAGTTTAAAGGGCCATTAAGCCTAATGGGATAGTCACATATTGTTTTGCCAGTGAAGATTAGAAAGATTTCGGAACCGATTCCCAAACCTTCATTTCAAATTTAAAAATAGTGAAATTTTGTTGGATAATCATTTTCTTTGAATTCAATATTTTTTTTTCAAGGTTTAGTGGTGTACCAATCAAACAGTCACAACTTCTGAAGCCTTTGAGACTTCATCTTGGGCAAATATTATTTAAAAAATAATTTTTCTATATTAATTTAGTCAAAAAAATTATGGGAACATCGAAAGAAATTAAAAAGTAGAACCTTTTAAAAAAATATCATAATTGCTGTGAAAAAATTTCAAATTTTTTTTAAGCTGATTTCCGTCAGTTTATGCATGAATTTATCCCATGTGCAGTATTTGAACGAAATCGATGGGCACGTTTAATTTGGAATGGCTGTATACAGTAATAATAATGGTGGTACAAAGCTTGGACTATTTATATATTTTTTATAAAATTTGTTTCTTTCTCATAAAAAATATATTGTAGTTCATTGGCATAAAAATTTTGAAAAATTCAACAAATTTTTATTAAAAAAAATTCAGGCTTTCCTTATATACAAAACCAATTTTTCTAAAAATTCTGACTAAAAAGTTTCAAATTTTAACGAAAATTTTTAGAATTTGTTTAAATCTTGTATAATAATATAATGGTTTTTGTTGTTGTATGAAATATGTTTTCATAAAAGATAATATGTATGTATATAGTCAAAACTTGGTGATATGCTGGGCTGCTTTTATTTTGACCGACACTGTATATAGTTAGAAGTACTGGAGTAAAAAGGCAAAATATTAGGGAAGCTGGTTGGTTTGGGAAGCGGGACATATTTTAAATTTTTTTAGATGAGCTCTTAATGTGTTTTCCAATGCGCACATAAGAGTATTTGAAATTAAAAAAATTTGAGTAAGGCAATAAATTTTGGAAATCTATCGAGCATTAACTAGGAATATGTACTTCATAGACGGATAGATAGACAGGTGGCCGGCGTAGCCGAATGAGTTGATGCATGACTACCATTCAGAAGTGCACGGCTTTGAAACTCCGAGCATGAAACACTAAATGATAGAAAAAGGTTTTTTCTAATAACGGCCGCTCCTTGGCAGGCAATGGGAAGCCTTCGAGAATACTTATCGTCATAAAAAATCGCCTGCCATTCGGAGGCGGCATAAAACTGTAGGCCCCTCCATTTGTGCAAAAATATCAACTGGAAAACCTCAATTGAGCGGAGGAGCTCGGTCAAACACCCAATAAAGGATGTAAGCGCAAATTATATATACTGTATTATATTTATATATGTATATAGCATTAAAGCATGGTATATGGTATATTTAAGACGTTAACAGAAGGACAATAATTATGGATAGAAAAATCCGAGTGGAAAGAGCTTAGAGAAGAGTTAGGTTAGGTTAGCCTGGTTGGCAATAAGCCACGCATAGACCTTTTGGTCTCTAGCGATACCATATGGAGACCGACCTCTATGAATACTGAAAGTATACATCATCTAGGTCATCAGCGCTTTTGGCGAATCTAAGCAGAGCTGGGAGATCCGCTTTTCAGACGTCCTCCAGACCCTCAAACAATGGGGCTCCCAGGCATTTTAACGCGTTTTTAATAATGCCGGTCAGACGCACAGATGGTGTTCTAAAGTTTCCTCAACATCCTCTCTGCATTTCCTGCACTTATCCGTGTTAGCAATCGCTATGAGTATCTTGTACGCATGTGCAGCCAATAGATTATGACCTGTGTATGCTAACATGCTATGATAGTTCTGCAGTCCTTTCGCGAGAGCGAAATACAAATTGAGTCAGTTTTTTGATGTTAGTTCTACAAATAACTTTTGAGAGGAGTGTACACTTTTTTAAATTTACCCGACACCTTGATTATTCCGGGAAGTAGTAATGTAGCTAATCCGTTCTCTACACAACTGCGCTAAAAATGCGCCTCCTTAGTCTAGCGAATGCTGGGCAAAAGTAGAGAAATGGCGCTCACTTTCGATCCACCTCCCAACAGGAAACACATATTGGGTTCTCGATGATGCCGATGGGAGCCATATAAAAATTGATAATGAAAAGGCTCCAAAATATTTTTTTTTTATTTATGTAATAAAAACATATGGTTTGAAAAGGAATTTTGCATTATTTTTGAGCAAATTTGTTTACTCTCTTTGCACCTCAGATTCAAACTTCTCGCTAACACGAACAATAGCGGCAGAGGAAAATAATTTCTAGCATTATTTTTTTTTCTCTCGAATTCAGCGGAAATCAATAACAACAAATAAATGCAATGATGTCTTTAAGACGTTTCGCAGTAATTACGCCGTTAATGTTCAAGTACAATAAGCAAAACATTTCAAATGTTGCCAATTTGACGGCAAATGCACAAATGCATAGTGCAAACGAAACAACACCCTCAACAACAACAAATGTTAACATTAAACAAACACAGTCGGCAACAACAGCAATAACAACGGCAACTGATAGGAACAAATATAACAATCATCGAATTATCGATAATGATGGTTACGCTGATGAGAGCAGTGACAACAATAGTTATGATGACAGCAATGAGACATATACGAATATAATTAACAAATACGCAGCCGGCAATGGATTGCAGACGATACGTGCCAGTTTCGGCATAAGTGGCCTCATCGGTCACAGTCCAGGTGGCATTAGTAGTGGTGGCAACATTGGTAGCGGTCATCAAACATATCCACATGCAATTAATGGAAATGCCAATTTGCTGTTATGCGGGTGAGTATCAGCAACGAAAACAAAACTTTTGCGAACCCACTATCAGCAAACAAGCAACATGAACACCCACTCTCACACACACATGCAAGCACCAATATTTACTTTAAATTTTATTCTCAACTGGTATAATTTAAAAAATACGTACACTTTTCGATAGATGTTCTTAACTAAATTAGCCAATTTCGCGCTCAGCAATTTAGATTTTTTTTTTCATAAATTAAATTTGTAAATTATTTCTTCATTTTATTTTACTATTTATTTCTACACTTTCTGACAACTTAGACAAACAAAATTTTTTAGAGACGACGCAAATTCAATAGTGTCTATGACAAAAAACAATCTATCCTGAATTTTTGTGAAAATTAAGTTCCTGTTTCCACCAGGAACTCAATAGCAGTCAAGGGCTTTCTTAAGTTTCAATAGCAGCAATAGAATTAACTTGAAACATTTGATTTTTGTTCCCATCTCAGATATTTTAGCTATAGATAACTAAATAGTGGTACATCCAGTACCGGTGTATTCATGTATGTAGCTTTGCCTAACCCTTCTTGCTGATGCCCGGCGTCCATAGTAAAGCGACTTACTACAGACCCTTTGTTTATTTTATCGCATTGTTCTATCCTATTTCAGCCGACGAGTGCATTGAAGACTTTATTCCAGCTGCCGGTTTTGTTGCTTTTCGCAGACGTATATGCGTAGAAGGCAGAGGTGAATATCGAGCTTGACACCTAATCGAGTCTCACTGTTATTCAGGTGGTGAATGGTGTAGCCGTGGGCTTGCTGACAAGTGCTTTGGGATTGATGCCAAAAAAACTGTTCACCAGTGTACATGGTTGGGCGAAGTGTGTTTCCATAATGTAACAGTTAACAGAGTATGAGATAGCTAAATATTTTTGGGGCGGCAGAGAAGTTTTTAGAGGTTAAAAGTTGAAGAGGGTGGATGATCCGTACGTCACCTTGCGTTATCTTGCTTTTGATAATCTTCGGTTTTCGAGACTTTAAAATACCGTTTATTCGGTTAGCTTTTAACTGACTTGAGATTACTGCCTGTAGATACGATACGCAGGGGATTTAAATGCCCCAAATATTTACCGAAAATCTTTCGCTATTGAATAGGCAATTTAGAAAAGTGAAAATTGGGTTTGTTGCGTAAAAAGCGAAATTAGAATATTAATCTGTCAACTGTTGATGTTTTTATTGTAATAAAGAGTATATGCATGACGGTTACGTATAAAACACAGTAATAAAAATCGTCTTATGGCATTGGAACGTTTGACGAAATTTTAGGTGACTTTTTGGCACACCACCAACTCGATTTCATCAATATCGCCGCACTCAATGGTGCATCGAGTCGCGTATGTGAGGCCAGAAATTTTTCTGAGATTGTTTATTGGTTTACACTTTTTCATTTGGAAAACCGTATAAAAAAGTAATCCAACGTGATCAAATTCCATGATGCTGGTAGCCAATTCACATGATGGTCGCTTGATATAACGAAATTTTCGATCATTCTCCGCAAAACTCTCATCATTTCGGTAGTCTTATGGTTCAATGTGGTCCCGTGTGATTCTTCATGGCTGACAAACAGCGCTGTAACGAACGTCACAAATAACCTCGTTAAACTCCAACTAAGCCGTTTCAGTGTAATACAAAATATAATGAAGCAGTGATCGTTCATTTATTATTTGCCCGTAAGTCTCAGCTAAGAGTGTTAGCAATTATCAATGAGTAAGGTAACGTTGTACTGGACAAACAATGAAAATGTGACAATAGCAACGTTTAATATTTATATAAGAATGTCGCACACATGCATACATATATACATATACTTATACTAGGGTGGTTCAATTTGTATGGAACAATTTTTTCGACATGGTTTATAACAAATTCGCATTCTTCATAAAATTATAAGAAAAACCTACATTAGAGCATAACTACTAATATCTATCTTTAATTAATACGAATATTATATGAATATTAATTTTTACTTACTTTATTTCCTTCTTTTTTTGTAATATAAACTTATACTTGCAGACCTTTCGGTGGTAAAAATTTACTTTAATATAAAATTTCTTAATGAAAAAGCCGGAAGTGGACGCTAAATGTTAAAAATATTTTTGTTGTTTTGCGATTTTTGATCTTTGCACACTTTAGTTCAATTTACATGTTAAAAAAATATTACACGAAGTCACTTTTCCTCTTACAATATTATAAAATACACATAATTTGCTCTAATGGACTTTTTCCTCATAATCCAAATCTGTAAAATCCAACTCTGCTAGGCGCGATGTCGAAATAAAACCGTTCCATACAAAATAAAACCATCCAATGACCCACACTAATGTATGTATACTCATTATGTACATATATTCGACACCATTTGACTTGACATTTAAGCAAAGTAAGTCACAATTTCCCACTTCTGCTTTACAAGGAATTTTGTAACGGCCTGCAACAGTAGCAGGTCTCAAATATTTTCTCCGTCTGTCATATTGTTCGATTGACGACTTTATCTACGTTTCCTCAATTTGGAAACGAACGTATTTTTGTTTTCGTTTTTTTGGTTTTTGCCCTTAATTTATATTTATAGTAGCTGCATATATACATACACACACGTACATACATTCGTGCGCGTCGAATATAAATAAATTTCTTGCACGTAGAATGCGAATGGCCAAAAGTAAAAAAATCAATCACGCAAACACGCACAAGTTTTCGCGTCCGTCTATTGATTTTATTCCCTCTCATAAAAAATAGAACTGGATAATCATAAATCAGCATTACATTTCAAAATTTAAATATGAAACCATTTAAAATACTTCAGGTTAATTTCTCAACTACCATTCAAGTTATTTATGGCAAGACATTTTTTTGTAAAAGTATACTTTTACACACCTTCTCCTACGGTAATTGGCATATTGTATATTTATTACACTAACTGCTTTAACCCAAACTTACTTTATTTTGTACACTTTTCATATATAATAGTATATATGTATGTATGTGTATATATATGTATATGAATATTCCAACTTTACTTGCAGCGCCATGCTGTCAGTGGTTACCACAATTTTATGCGTTGTTTGTTATTGTTGCCATCGTAACATAAAGAAGCGCACCGAAGCAGCATATCGCCAACAACATCAGTGGCTTGAAAGTGATCCAAATATGGAAATATATAGTGTGGAGCAGGTATGTTGCTATTCGATTATTATGTGGCGAAAGGACTTTTTAATACATATTTTCATAAAATAGCAGTCGATGCACTTCTTTTAGTATGGGAAGACCAATTATGTAGTTGGTTATGCGCTAGCCCATGACTCCATGTCAAGTAATCCAACTATTTTGGACGTTGTCATATATTTTTCTGAAAATTGGTTTATTCGTAGGCTTGAGTATAATAGGAAGTAAACTGAGAAAATTTTGAAAACAATTAATAATTTAAAACATAAAATTAATAATTTTTAAAATAACCAACAATTTAAAAAAAATTACTAACTATAAAAAAATAAGGAAAAAAGTATTAATTTAAAAATTAATAATTTAAGAAAAATTAATCATTTTGAAAAAACAAAATTACAATGAAAAAAACATTATAAAAAATTTGAAAATATTAAAAAAAATAATTATTTTGAAATGTAATCAATTTTGAAAAGAAAAAAATTTTATAAAAAATTTGAAAATAAAAAAATTAATAACTTTGAAATGTATTCAAAATTGAAAATTTTGGTATAGGTTTTTGCAAATGAAATATTTATGGTTCTTTTTGACATTTAATTTTGTCAATGTTTAGAATAAAACAAATGTTTGTGAAAAAATCTTAGTTTTTTGTTCAAAATTTGTGTGGAAACCATTTTGTTGGCGTTCGCTCAGATATTTTTTCTAATTTTTTTATTGATATCTGAGACTTGCTCTGTAATCTCTGCAAATTTCATAATAGGATCCCTTTAACTTTTCGAATTACATTCAAATACGTAAAGCGAACCATTGCAAAATACTTCTCTACCGAAGAGCTTCAAATCGATCGAAGCCTCGCTACGTGCACTAATAAGCGATACACGATATTTTTCATTGATTTGCTGTGCGTATTTGAATATAACTAGGAAAGTTAAATATGGGGACCTCACTATGAAACTTTCAGAGATTACTGAGCATAGTCTAAGCTATTCATGAAAAAAAGAAAAAAATCTGAGGCTGGCGTTTTTCATAAATTATAAACCAATAAAATTTTCGCCAAAAGTTTGTGATAAAAAAATATATTTTTCCAAAAAATAAATTTAAAAAATGCAAAAAAATTCATTAAAAAAAGTTTTAAAAATAGTATAAAAAATGAAGATGTTTCACTTTAAAAAAGTTTATAACAAAATATCCAACATAGAAACATTTCGAAATTATTACTTTTTTCCAAATTTGTTCAGTTTACTTCTAATTGTACTCAATCCTAACTACTTGGATCACTTGACATGGAATCACTCGCTCACCTGCTTTATTTACTTCAATATTTCCTCATCTACTCACCAACACAAAAACTTTCTCAATCATTCGTTTATCGTTTCTTATTGCTGCACATCCAAAAAATTGTGCATACTATATGTACATATACATGTATGTATGTATATACAAAAATCAATTGCCGTGATAGAACTCTCTTCTTATTTTCCTCATCTCAATAATGGGATGGCTTGGCAAGACAGAAAATTCATGAATCCCAAAGAAAAAAGTTTGAAAATCAAATTTGTGTCAATTGAAAATAGTTTCAAAAAAACTCAATACAATTTTTATTTTCATAATCACAATAACTTCGGGGTGTAAAAAAAGAAGAATTTTGAAAACCTAAAAACAATTAAAGTAAATTAGAATTACGTTTTATACAGGAATGGGGATTCAAGCCAAAGGTCGTACTGTGGATGTACAACTCAATGGTTTTGCCAATTTTAACGTATGGATGCCTGGTTTGTTGGGAAGCTCTTAGGGAAGGCTACAATATCACTAAACTGGGGAGGGTGCAAAGGACTGCATGCATTGGCATCACCGGAGCATGTAAAACTTGCCTCAGTGCTGCCCTGAATGTCGTTTTGCACTTACTTCCCATCGATTTTTACGTTATTTCCATCGCAGCTCAAAGTGCAATCAGGTTAAAGGAGGTTGGCCTCTAGAGAAGGGGCATGGTAGCATTTTTGAGCAGTTAACACCATATTTCTCCGAACTTCGAACAGATCTCTCTACCTGCAAACTAGAGTTTGAGAGCCGTGTTAGGGCAATTTTTCCAAATAGGCAGGATTGGATCGAGGAGAAAATCTGCACCCTAGCTTGCACCTCTGTCTTCACAGACAGTTCCAAGATGGAATCGAGAGTCGGAGCAGGGGTTTTCTCTAAATCAGCCAATTTATCTATCTCTTTTAAACTACCGAATACTGCTAGTGTTTTTCAAGCAGAAGTCTTTGCGATCCTGCAGGCATGCAAAATGCTTAGGGAACACGGGAGCGAGGGAGATATTAACATTTTTTCCGATAGTCAAGCCCCTTGATCGTGGCGACGCCATGGTGCAGAACGAAATTAGTAAACTTCTGTAAGGAAGAGATCAAATCTCTTGAGTGTGCAGATAACATTTCTCTGATCTGGGTTCCAGGACTTAGGGACATAGAGGAAAATGAAATTGCTGATGAGCTTGACAGGAAGGGGACTGAATTGGCCTCAGAGACCTCCTACCCGGTCATCGGCATCCCCCTGACAGTGGTTAAAGGGGAACTGCGCAAATTATTTATCAAGGAAAGCGTAGAAAAGATGGAGTTCAATTTTTTCATGTGCAATTTGAAAACCCTTTAGCCCAATACGATATACGAAAGACTCCGAAACTCCTTTGGACTCCTCGCCATTCAATTTCCAAATTCGTAGCTGTGTTTATCGGTCACTGGACGATCGGCACACAGGCGGAAAAGCTAGGGTTATCATTTAACCCCCATTGCAGAAGCTGTGGGGACCTTTCAGAGAAGGAGACTGTAGAGCATTTTCTCTGTAAATGTCCGGGTTTGGTTTCCTGTTGGAGGTCTCATAATGGTATCAAAACGGCGCTTTAGTGCTACTTGAGGAGCCCCAGACCGGCACTTCAACCATTTCACCTACCTACCTACAGGAATGAACTTAGCACTATAGCAATAGCATTCGTTATCAGCCGCTTCGGACTGTCATACCTGTACAATGAAATGGAATTGTGAATGCTCTAAAATTTTCCACGCAGTCAGGCAAATATTGCCCATAGCACTTACGGCTTGGGCTTAGAGTACAGGGAAAAACCAGTGATGGGGGAATTCATTGCTCCGCTGCAAATTTTCTAGTATTTTTTATGAATCATAGCAGTTTGTCAAGGAAACGAGAATGCACAAACAGTACTAACTAAGTCGGGGAAGGCCATCTGAAGGAGGAAAGTCACCCTCCAAACAAAATGTACATAGTGGAGCGTCGCTGATGCCTATGGAAGCCGTATGCCGTCCCAAGAAATTGTGCCTCGTAATTAGTGATATCAGCGCTCATAACTCACTCCTTCGCTGTCTGAGAAGGAATTTTACTCCTTTTTCCGATAACAAATGGAGAACCATGAGTTTGATTATTGAAAACTTTGATGTATCCGACTGTTCCCGCTACGCTTAATCCTATAATGGGCTCCGGTCCAAGTGGATGCTATAAAGATTGGATTAATTTCAGTAGATGGTGCCAGCGATCATGCCTTACATATTTCTGACTCGATTATTCACACTGTGCGGTTTGCTAAGCATTGCAGAATTTTTGAAATTGAATATATTTACATACATACAATTTTTCCAGATTTTCACAGCCAATGTCATAATTTGAGTTTCAAATATTGGCTTCCGGATTGACAACGCGTTCACTTTCAGTTTTACGCAGGCATGTAAAACAATACAGCTGGCTTCACTAGGGTTAGGTGTGACAGGATATGTCACTAGCTAAAGTAGAATTCAGCCCCCTATTTAATTGCCCAACTGTTTGGCTTTTTTATTCTTGTCACCTATTACAAAAGACTTATATACTTATATATGTAGTATATGTGCTCATTAATAGTTTGTAAGAAAGGAGGCAAATTGGATTATTTTTAGTTTTCATAGAAAATATAATCAATAAGAGACTAATGGTGGCAGGGTTATCAATAACGTAGGTACCCGAGTATTCGTGCATGTAAATAATTTTTGTATTCACTGGAGAGGTTATTTTATTTATTAATACTCGTATGCTCAATAGGTTTAGTTACTCCTGAACTAGTAAAATCAAGTTCTACTTCCTCTGCACGATGTATCCAATATAACTGTAGGCAAAAACTACCAAAAAGGATATTTTGGGCAGGACGTGCACTTAAGTGAATAGTTAAGTGTGAAACTTAATTGGCGCTAACAGCAGTGCGTGCATTGTAAGATATGTAATTAGGAGCAAAGCAATTTAAATATAAATATATGTTGTTTAGCCTACTTTTTACTGCGTGTGCCCCTAATTACGTGTGAAAATTTTTGATTTTATTGACCAATCGAAAATTACATAGCTGTGCCACTATGCGAAGAAACTAGAGCAGCAAAGAGTTTGTACTGGCCTGAGTTGGTAGGTAGTAGAGTCTTGCTCCAGAAAGTACAGCAGTGCGTGTGCACTAGTAAAATTACTAATATGGCGAGTATCCATACAGCCAATTTTAACTAACAGCCGAAAAGGGATAAAGTTATCAAAAATCCACAAGAATTTTGAATCACTTTTAACTTGCACTCTTGTTTTTTGTTTTTTTTTTTCGTTTTGTTATTCCTTGATAATACTTACTTTTAGGTGACATTTTAGAACTACTATGAAAAAGTATCTATCCTAGACGGAGCATAGGGCGCTTTATTATAATAAATTTTAAAGCTATGAAACTGCATATCCAATTTTTTTTTTAATTCTGATTGAAAGGTTTAAAATTTGATGAACATTTCTCGGGTTTTTATAAATCTTGTAAAAAGTTTGAAACGTCGATTTACATACATATATAAAATTTGTTACAAAATGATCTATATTAAAAACAAAAATTATGAAAAACTGTTTAAAATATCGCGTTTCTAATTAGTTTAACGCGGGTGTAATTGTGAACCAGTGAGTAATAAATAACCGAGTAGTAATAGGCATTGTTTGCTTGAATGATAGTTGGGCAACCGGAAACGACTTAAATCAGTTTTAAAAACTATAAGAAGCTTCAAAAATTTCTGTTGCATATGTATTCTTTTATTAACTTACAGAAATGTATAAATTTTTCAAAAACAGTTTACTTAAACATAAAGAAATTTGACATAGATACACTTTTTTACCAAAAAAACAAACGGCGAGCGTAGTTTATAAAGCGGGAAAAAATAAAGGGCTAGTTTTACAATCCATATAAAAAAACACCGCGCTAGCAAACCTTCATTCAAAAGGCATCATAAATTGACCTTGCAGCAGCACATCTTGTCAACTCAAAATCACTGCACATTTCCGTTGATTTTTTGATAAGGCAGCAATATTGCGTTTAGGTGCATGAGTCATTGCGGATTGTAGTCAGAACAATACCTTCAATGGTGACGCTACAAAAAAACATCGCTGAGATTACAAAATGCCATAAAACAGGTTTATCAAATTAACGGCTAATTACTGGGTTATAGAACTTAAACCACCGATCGAGATCGATTTTTGGATGAATTGTGAGACATATAGTATAACGCCTATCTTACTGAAATATCGCAAAATAAATACAATGATACGATAATAGCGGAAATTTCCAAAGATGTCGGCGTTTCAAAAAAAAAAAAACTACCGAACACGGTCTCACGCTGAGGTAATATTGGTTTATGTTGTTGTTGTAGCAGCATAAACCTTCTCCGGGTAATGTTCCTTGAGTGACAGCCCTTAGCCAAATATAAATTCGGGTCGTTCCGGTATCGTAAAGCCGGCTGCCGTGGGAAAGATGTGTGTATTGGTTTATCTATCAATATGACGGAAGATTTACACATCTTTAAATACGGTAATCTTGATTGTTAACAATAACCGTACCACGCCCGGTCAAACGACCGGTTACAAAATTGAATTGAAAAAATATAAACTGACTATTTGTTCCTTGGCTAATTGAAATTTATATAAATTCATATACTCGTATAACACAAAAAAATGAAATTGTATGATTTATTATTTTATTGTTATTTGAAAATTTTATTAA
>JAYXIM010032522.1:0-49569 GCA_037575425.1 Anastrepha fraterculus
TCATTTTCGAAAAAAATGGCCCGATGATGCCGCCAGACGAAAAACCGCATCAAACAGTGACTCGTTGTGGATGCATTTGCTTCTCTACAGTAACGTGTGGATTTTCTGAGCCCCAAATCCGACAATTTTGCTTATTGACGTAGCCACCGACGTGAAAATCATAAAAGAAGAAGAAGACTCACCACTTTGGAAATAGGTTTCAATATTTCCCAATTTTCTTCAAGCGTATAGCGTCCCATTTCGGAAATGTCAAACCTTTAAGTAAATTATGAACACATTTGTGTTCTTCTTCTTAATTGGCGCGATAACCGCTTACGCGATTTTGGCCGAGTTTAACAAAGCGCGCCAGTCGTATCTTTCTCGTGCTAACCGGCGCCAATTGGACACACAAAGTGAAGCCAAGTCCTTCTCCACCTGATCTTTCCAACGCAGAGGAGGCCTTCCTCTTCCTCTACTACCACCAGCTGGTACCGCATCGAATACTTTCAGTGCCGGAGCGTTTGTATCCATTCGGACGACATGACCCAGCCAACGTAGCCGCAGGATCTTTATTCGCTGCGCTATGTCTATGTCGTCGTAAAGCTCATACAGCTCATCGTTCCATCGTCTGCGATATTCGCCGTTGCCAACGTGCAAAGGTCCAAAAATCTTGCGCAGAATCTTTCTCTCGAAAACTCCAAGCGTCGCTTCATCGGATGTTGTCATCGTCCACGCTTCTGCGCCATACGTTAGGACGGGCATGATGAGAGTCTTGTAGAGTGTTAGTTTTGTTCGTCGAGAGAGGACTTTACTACTCAATTGCCTACTTAGTCCAAAGTAGCACTTGTTGGCAAGAGAGATTCTACGTTGGATTTCAAGGCTGACATTGTTATCGGTGTTAATGCTGGTTCCTAAATAAACGAAGTCTTTTACAACCTCGAAATTATAACTGTCAACAGTGACGTGGGTGCCGATACGCGAGTGCGCCGACTGTTTGTTTGATGACAGGAGGTACTTCGTTTTGTCCTCGTTCACCACCAGACCCATTCGCTTTGCCTCTTTATCCAGCTTGGAGAAGGCAGAACTAACAGCGCGGTTGTTAAGGCCGATGATGTCAATATCATCGGCATACGCCAACAATTGTACGCTCTTATAAAAAATTGTGCCTGAGCGATTAAGTTCTGCGGCTCGTACGATGCTCTCCAACATCAGGTTAAAGAAGTCACACGACAGCGAGTCACCCTGTCTGAAACCTCGTTTGGTATCAAACGGCTCGGAGAGGTCCTTCCCAATTCTGACGGCGCTGCTGGTGTTGAGCAACGTCATCTTGCATAGCCGTATTAGTTTTGCGGGGATACCAAATTCAGACATCGCGGCATACAGGTAACTCCTTTCCGTACTGTCGAATGCAGCTTTGAAGTCGACGAAAAGATGGTGTGTGTCGATTCTCCTTTCATGGGTCTTTTCCAAGATTTGGCGTATTGTGAATATTTGGTCGATGGTAGACTTTCCAGGTCTAAAGCCACACTGATAAGGTCCAATCAGTTGGTTGACGGTGGGCTTCAGCCGTTCACACAATACGCTCGCTAGAACCTTATAGGCGATATTTAGAAGACTAATCCCACGGTAATTGGCACAAATTGCAGGATCGCCCTTCTTATGGATTGGGCAGAGCACACTTAAATTCCAATCGGCAGGCATGCTTTCATCCGACCATATTTTGCATAGGAGCTGATGCATGCACCTTACCAGCTCCTCGCCGCCATGTTTGAATAGCTCAGCCGGCAGTCCGTCGGCGCCCGCGGCTTTGTTGTTCTTTAGCCGCGTTATTGCTATTCTCACCTCGTCATGGTCGGGTAGCGGAACGTCAATTCCGTCGTCAACGATTGGGGTATCGGGATCATCACATTCTCTTTGACATGCGCAGCTATCACTATTAAGCAGGTTCGAGAAGTGTTCCCTCCATAATTTAAGAATGCTCTGGATGTCGGTCACCAGATCGCCGTCTTTGTTCTTACAGGAAAACGCCCCGGTCTTAAAACCTTCTGTAAGCCGCCGAACTTTCTGGTAGAATTTTCGGGCGTTGTTCCTATTGGCCAGCATCTCAAGCTCCTCGCACTCACGTATTTCGGCCTCTCGTTTCTTCTGTCGGATAATACGTCTCTCTTCTTTTCTTAGCTCTCTGTAGCGATCCCACATGGCTCGCGTTGCGCCCGATCGCAGCGTGGCTCTATAGGCAGCATCTTTTCTTTCGGCGGCAGCATGACATTCCTCGTCGTACCAATTGTTTTTTCGGGCTCGCCGGAATCCGATTTCTTCTTCGGCGGCGGTACGTAGAGAACGAGAAATATTGCTCCATTGCTCGTGCATGCCGGTTTGTTGGGCAGTACTCTCTGAGAGCAGGAGTGAGAGTCGAGTGGCGAATCTTCTGGCTGTCTGTTGTGATTGCAGCTTTTCGATGTCGAACATTCTCTGCGTAGTTAGATGGACGCTTTTCGCTGCACAGAGGCGTGTGCGCAGTTTGGCTGCAACAAGGTAATGATCCGAGTCGATGTTAGGTCCTCGGATCGTACGTACATCTAATACACTAGAAGGGTGTCTTCCATCTATCACAACATGATCGATCTGGTTTCGCGTTTTTCGATCAGGAGACAGCCAGGTAGCTTGGTGTATATTTTTATGCTGGAATCTGGTGCTGCAGACTACCATGTTTCGGGCCCCGGCGAAGTCGATCAGCCTCTGTCCGTTACCGGATGTTTCGTTGTGCAGGCTAAATTTTCCGACTGTGGGACCAAAAATTCCCTCCTTGCCCACCCTGGCGTTGAAGTCGCCAAGCACGATTTTTATGTCGTGGCGGGGGCAGCGCTCATAGGAACGTTCCAGGCGCTCATAGAAGGAGTCTTTGGTCGCATCGTCCTTCTCTTCCGTCGGGGCGTGGGCGCAAATTAGCGATATGTTGAAAAATCTGGCTTTGATGCGGATTGTTGCGAGACGCTCGTCCACCGGAGTGAACGACAGTACTTGGCGACGAAGTCTCTCTCCCACAACAAATCCGACACCGAATTTGCGCTCCTTTACATGGCAGCTGTAGTAGACGTCGCAAGGTCCTATGGTTTTCTTTCCTTGCCCCGTCCATCGCATCTCTTGGATGGCAGTGATGTCAGCCTTTACTCTCACGAGGACATCAACCAGCCGGGCAGAGGCACCTTCCCCATTAAGGGACCGGACATTCCAGGTGCATACCCTCAAATCATAGTCCTTATTTCGTTTGCAGGGGTCGTCATCAGGTTTGGAAGTTCTCATCCGAGGCTTTGTATATGCTTTCATTGGGGGGAGGTTTTTAAGTGGCGGGTCCCAAACCCAGCGCACAACCAGCTATCCTGGAATGTTTCGCCTTCTCACTTTAGCTCACTCCCGAACGGGTGTTCGGAAGCTACCCAGAGGATACTTGGGCTAATCCCGGGAGTTGTGAGCTGCTTGAACCATATGCAGAAGAATCGTCCTGGCCACTCCCAAGTGAATGGCGATCAGTAACTTTCCCCACTTGCGTGGACTTCTACATATGGAACCATCCTCCATTTGTGTTACCATTCTCAAAAAAATAGGTGGTTCAAAAAGCAAACGTTATATGACCCACCCTATATATTTAATTTTGTGTGGCTTTCGTTGACTGTTTGAAATAATCCAAAAGATTTTTCATTATCGACGGTTATTGATGTTATGTTTTATGTATTCAAATGAATTAATTTCACATGAGCAGATGTCGATAGTAATGAATATGAAAGTTATTCCTTAATTGATATAGAAGTATTTTTAACCAAATTTTTGTGTATAGTAAAAAATTAAAGAAATTAGTAACCATGCAATAAATTTCAATTCAAGGTAAAATATGTAATACAATTGTAATTAAAATCAATATTACCATATGAAACAAAAAAGAATTAAAAAGTTATTGGATGTGAAGCAACATTCGCTATTCCCAAACGGTCTTCCATCCAAGTACTAACCGCACCTGACGTTTCTTAATTTCGGTTATCAGATGAAAAGTGATGCATTCAGCGTCGTATGGTCGTTCATAATTGAAATACCATACTCCAAATATTCCTACATGTCGCTTGTGTGAAGTGTGTTAAAAATTAACGAAACCATAAATAAATTATGTATGCATATTACAGTGACGATACAATTATCATATTTTCGCTATCTAATTTTCAACACATTGGTTACGCCGTAACGAGCTTTTGACATAAGATCATCGTCAGTGCCTGGAAGTTTTTTTTTCGGTAGACTATCTAATCATAAATTATAAAGTTATTCCTTGGGAATGTTATCCCTATATTTTGAGGTATACCTTTCGTGACCGTTAATGTGAAATGAAAATCCACGACAATTTTTCAAATAATACATGTACATATATTTACGCAGTAAAAAAAAAATAAAAATAAAATTATTTTTCCCATATAATTTTAAATTAAGACATGCACCGTTGCAATTAAATATATTTCTTATGAATTGTAATGATATTTCAGTTAATTCTTTTAAAATGTTTCCATTTATTAAATCATATCCTGGAGCTTTTCATCGTTTAGCTGTCTTATTTGATTTTTAGTTTCGCTTATGGTGGTATTTCTTGTTTTGATTTGCGGAACGTTTATTATGTTATCAGATTTAATGTTAATGTCTTGATTATCCAATTCGCTTGTAAATATGTCTAAGAAGTGTTTGACTAGGGTATCGGCTTATTCTGTTTTGCGGAGTTTTCTTTTTTCGCCGACTTTCCCTTTAATGTAAGTTGGGATATTTTCTTTATTTGTCATTTTCGGTGTTGGTGTAGAGGAAACAACTACTTGTACTACGCTATCATTGAAATATAAAGTAGCGGAGTCATTTTCATCTTGAGTTTTCAGTGGTATATTTATTTTGAGTTTTTGTTCTAATATTTGGCAAGCATTAGTCCAATTCGTTTTAGAACTATATAGTTGTTGAATAGACCTTTTAAACTCCACCGAAGAATTCGCATGATCTATCCTGTGTGTTGGATATCTGTGAATGAAGCGGTAGCGGGTGGGTTGTTGGGGTGTCGCAATAGGTTTGAAATGAATGGGATTGTTGTTGTGAAGTCAATAGACGTTATTGTAGCGTGACCAATAGGTAATGGGAAATAGTCATCGACTGCAGTTGTTTCTGTGGGAGGCTGTGTGTAATTTGTATGGTTATTATACTTTTTGGCCACAATTTACTTGAAGATGAGTGATCACTAGAACAGTTTACACAATGAGTGCGGGTGCATGGTTGAGGGTTGTGGGGTGGAAGAGCGCATGTATCGCAAACATGGGCTTATTACACCGTGTTTTGTATGTCCAAGAAATCGACAGCTCTTGCGTCTCATGGGGTTTGGGTAGTATGGCCTTACCTTGGTCATGTAATACGAAACATCATTTTTTTCCGGAAGGTAGGTAGGCAGGTAGGGTGTTTGTCATAAAGACACACTTAGACCTTTCGCAGGTCCATTGTGATACCACTGGAACTTATCCTTACCCTGAGTGTTCCTTTCCAAACCATCCGGTAACTTTAATAAACGAGCAGAACTTCGTTAGTTTTAGATAGGCTTTGCCCGCTACATCGGTTAGAAATGCTGTATCAAGAGTGCGCAGCCTTCTCATAGCTAAGCTTTCACACTCACATAAAAGTTGCCTGACTGTTTCCAATTCTTCTGTATTAAGACAGCTTCTACAGAAATCGAAGTACGGGAGTCCTAACCTTCTAGCGTGGCTGCCCATTAAGAAATGACCAGTTAATACCCCTATCATTTTCCTTATAGCTTCTCTGTTAATTCTTAGCAAGATCTTCGATCGACCGCTGTTCCAATTCGGTCATGTCTGTCTGCTTAGTTCGCATGTCGTGACCTTTTCGATGGTTTCCCTGTCTATAAGTAATGTACAAGTGGCTATAGGCATGGGTATCAGCGCTTTATCCGGTTCGAGATCGAGCGTTGTACCAGTTCTTGCAAATTCATCCGCCTTACAGTTTCCTGCAATGTTCCTGTGGCCTTGTACCCAGATAAGGTGCACCTTGTAGCACTTAGATACGTCATTTAGTAGTTTAAAACATTCTAGAACTATTTTTGACGAGTGCGTTTTTGATGCAAGCGCTTTTATTGCCGCTTGACTGTCCGAGTAAATGAAGACTTCATTTGTGGATAATACTCTCGTTTTTATTTCTGTAAGTGCCTCTTTTATGACAGTGACTTCCGCCTGAAATACACTGCAATGGTCAGGTAGGCGAAATGCTTGGCATACTCCGAGTTTATCGGAGTAAACCTCACCATCTACTTTGTTGTCCAGTTTGAGCAAGTGAGATGTTTAAATCATTTTTCTTAACAATAAGCCCGTTAACCCATTCCTCTTTGGACGGAAATACTGTGACAAAGGATTTATTTAAATTGATGTCCTTGGTCTTACAGAAATGCGTTGTGCCAGGAATGCAGGGGAATTTTTCTAAAATTGAAAAGCGTCCTCTTTGGTTCGTTCTGAGTAGGCCGATTTCTCTTAGTCTGAGAGCTGCTTTGGCAGCTGTTTGCTTACCGAATTGCTCTATTGGTAAAATATTAAGCATAATATTTAGAGCATCTGTGGGTGTCGTTCTAAGGGCCCGGAAGGCAATAGCGGCCAAAAGTTACAAGGACTACGCCACTTGGAGCTGGTTGACCATTTACTATTTTGGGAAATTTATAAATTTCTACGACGCCCTGTTCTTTTTTTTCTTTTCTATTATTTCATAATTTTCTTCTACTTCATTTAAGCATGGAGCGTAAATTGTACCTTTTGTGGAATTTAAATTCTTGTGCAGCTCAATTTTCACGTTAATTCCGAAAAGCTGTTTAGTTGCTGTAAACTTATTAGCGATAGCACCATTTTTCAGAAGAAGTAGTAAATTTCCGTCCCTAAGCTCAGTAATTTTTATTATCTCAGAGCTAAAGGTTTTCAATGCTTTATGAACAGCGAAACAAGAAAACTTGTTCATAGGTTTGTTTACATCAGCTTAGTTATTTGAACGTTTTTCTTCTTTCTTTTAGGTTGGGGACTAGAGGATAATAGGGCGAACCTATTATTCCCTGTTGGGGCCCCCCAGGGGACGTTTTTACGAGTTTTTATTTTATTTAATGGGTAAAAAAATATGGACCCTTTTTATGCGAATAATAGGGAAAAGAAGCGAGTGTGTATGTATGTCACTAATTTTAAAACTTCTATAGCACTGTATTACACTGAGAGCACAACATTATACGTCAACCACACCTCAGTATAGTTGAAAATAAAATTTTATTAATAAAATAATCAAAATACTTATTTCAACTTAATTTTACTTCAACAAAGGTATAGAAAATACCCACAACTAAATTTTTATTGCACTTTTTGTTTGCTTTTCGCACCCTTGATTTTTTGTAAAAACCAACGCACTAGCGCTACTACAACGCCGAGCGCTACAACTATGACAGCTACAGCCAGACCGATAACATCCAGTAAATAAAATTGGTACCATTTCAAATCCAAACCAGCAGCGCGCAAGTGACGAGCGCCTTTATGACGTATCACATAATCAATCCAGTAGAGTGCCGTCTCCCGTGGGCCCATGGGGCGATCGAGAAAAATTTGCGAGACTCGTTTCATATTATCACGATAGGTGGGGTTGAAGAGCAATTGCTGCAGACCATTCTTCAAATCATCCGTAGTAAGCGTGTCGACATCCAAAGTAATGGCATAGCCGCCATGCTCACCTTTCTTCAAATTTAGATACTATATAAAGGGGAGAAAAAACATAGCGGGAGATATAAGTTTTGCACTTGTATTCAATCATATGTATATGACAAAGTTTAGCGATTTGAAACAAAATTGTGGGAGTTACTTCAGGCCGTCACGTCATACGAGATTTAGCAGCCAAATTCTGCCCTCTCATGTCGCACGTATTCATAAGACCTGATTGTGCATACTTCGCACCAAACTGCTAGATACAAATCTGCTGAATGCGTTTTACATTTCTCCGATTAACACAAAATTAGCACAACTAATGACTTAGTAGTATGTTGAAATAAGATTTTGCTGAAAGTTTTGTAATATTATATTTTGTATTAATATTTTTTACAGATTTGCATGAAATGTACATGTACAATTATATCAATTAATATAAGAAAATTAGAAAATTACTCGTATATAATTTTTTGCAGAAGTTATGCGAATTATGCGTAATCAGATCTTTATGTTCGTCTAATCAATCATTATTCAGGCGGCAAAATAAGTTGCTCGTGTCATATCGTAAATAAACCGCCGACATATTCTATGTTATGCCAGCAAATCAGCGGATTTCAATTCGTTGGGAGCCGTTTAACGGTTCGATGTTGGCCATATCTTCTTCACCATACTTCTATTATAATGCACCGCTCAAATTCAACAGAGCTTATTGTTTTTTTTCCCGTCTGTGAGTAATTTTAATGGTATGAGAAGTTTGCATCGACTTCGAAAACTCACAGCAATGGAATGGAAATGGCTTCTGAAGTAATTGAAAGCCTTTATAATCGGTACAAACACGGAAGTCGGACTTGAACTGATATTACTTTGTTTTTAATTTGCTAAAACTTTTACTGGCACGTTTCAATCGGCGAACTAATTTATTATATTTATTCTGTAAAAATGTTCAATAGTATACGATGCTACATAAAGAATCGTAAGAACATAAATGTTGACAAACCGAGCTGTGCCGTAGCAGTGGCCAAAGCTGCGCCCATACATAGGAAATTGGAAAAGAAACTTAGCCAAACACCTAAAAAAGCATGTATGCGGTTATTATATATAAATTCGTGTTCCGAAACTAACTTTTTATTTATCTACTTTCGAAGCTCATATATAAACATATTTATCTCATATTTAACTTACCTGATCGCTGTAGAAGGGCATGCCTAGGATTGGCACGGCATGATACACGGCTTCTTGTGTGCCAAACAGCCCGCCGTGAGAGATGAAAACTCGCACATTAGGATGTGCTAAGATATCATTTTGGGGCATCCATTTTTTTATCATAACATTTTTCGGTAAATTTGCAATGCTATCATTTTCGAATTTCCATAAGACGCGTTGTTTCAGTTGACTGAATACGTCAAGGAAAATTTGTAGCTTTTCTGGAGGCATATCCTTACTCTGAACTTGACTTCCCAAACTGAAGTAAATTACGCCATTTTCTGCTTCATCCAAAAATTTCTGTAGATCAGTGGGAAGTGGCTTTGGTGGATAAATATGCATGCCTCCGACATTGATCATGCTATCTATTGTGGGAGCGGCCGACGATAACGGTGTATAGTTATTAATTAATATAGCAGAGAGATTTTTATCCATAGCCGAGACACTTGGGAATTCAACTGCGGAAAAGTTGGAAATAAATATAATACAAGTAGGTTAACTTCTTCATGTGACTAAATACGTTTAAAAAAATGTTTCATTGTCTTACTTGGCAAATGTCCAAAGTATTTCTTTACAAGCTCATCCATTCCCGGAAAGGTTTTAAATTCTCGATAGAGGTCATAAAATAATGAGTGGTAAGTATTTTGTACACGTTCCCAGAAAGTCATGTGCTCAGTTAGTGGTAGATAACTCTGAGGCACATATGACCAAGGTGTGATAATGCCAAACATCTGACTCATATAAATTTGTTGAGCAAATGTTGCAGAGCTGATTACAGGTATATTGTAAACGTGGGCTAATGCTAAGAAAGCGTCTTGATAGAATTGTTCCACCAATAATAAATCATATACACCCTCGGTTTGTTTGGCATTGATGATGTCCTGTACTTTGGGCTGCTTGAGTGCGTGCTCTGTGCTGGCTATGCCCATTACGTGCATCATATCCATGAGTACTGACATATCTTCTTCTATATCATATATCGAAATTACGCCGAAGTGGTCTTGCACTACAAGGGAAGTGCGTTGACTGTATTATAATTTTAAATATCGGATCTGTGTATGTACACTTGTGGTCACATAATTAAGCCACTTTATCTGTTTCCACTATTTAATTTTTTATCAAAATGAAGATCATTGAATAATGATATAAAGTTGAAAAAAATTTACAAAATTGTAATTGTAAATTATTTATTTAGAATTTCTAGGCAGCTTCAAAGTATAATTAAACTCATAATTGGCAGTTATTTAATAAAAATGACATACGATGTTGAGAATTTTTACCAAATAAACTTCCATCTTTTTCCCTAGTTTGCAAAAAACTTTTCCAAACGTTCTGATTAAAAAGTTCAAATTTTGATGAGAATTTTTTGAAGTTTGTTAAATTTTTATGATTTTTTTTTTAAATTTGGGACTTAAATCTTTTCGATTTGGTGTTTGTTATGGGATGAACTGTATTTTTATTAAAATAAATAACGAAACATTTAAAACAATTAAAATTGAAGCACTAATATATTGCGAATATTATAAAAAGGTAAAGTGACTTAATTACATGAGCACAAGTGTATGACGTAAACACTAACAAGCTTTCATTAAATCGTATTCCGGTTCAATAAGTATCTCTGTATAGTTGCTGCCCAATTTAAGTGGTTCTAATGTTAGTGCGGTTATCATGGTGACCTATTGATTATTTGGTAGAGAAATTAGTTTAATTTCATAGACAACAATTTAGATAAAATGAAAGTTCTACCTGATGGCCATGTTTAACCAACTCGCTGATCAGCGCACGATGCATCATGTAGTGACTTTTGCCTAAAAATGAATACACAGCGAGTATTTTCGCGCCATCAGTAGTAGGTGATTGTGCCACCAGGATGGAAAGTGACAGAAGCATGTAATAGATTTTTAAACGCTGTGTGGAAATAGGATGTAAATTTAATGAATGCTGTTAAAAGTTATGTCTTAAAGGATGTATGAGAGGATGCTTTATACTTTATTACAAAATTATAATATCGAAGAAATTTCAGCTCTTTTGCGTAAGTAAGCAAATATTTCGATTGAACTTCTTTCTGTGAAGCTTGTGTAATGGCAACTCTAGTACTCTGCAAACAGTTTCAGGAACTTAAAACCCAATCGTAACGATTTTAAGTAACAGCTAAAGATATTATGTACTTTTGAGTAGAAAGCACCCTTACTTTTGAGTAGAAGGGCCCTACATCATCCCAGAATGCACAAAAGCTTGCAATTCTCTACATTTGCCTTACGCAAATCCTACCCAAATGACAACTGTTTAAGGAAGAAAAACTGTGTATTTTTAATTTTTAACAGTGGTGTTTCTTATTATATCAAATTAATTACTAAAAATAAATGGAATACTAAAAATGAATTGGGTAATTTCAAGTGCACTTTTGCCTTTTCAACAAAAGCTGGCGAGAGTACAGGAATGGGTCAGGTGAAAATTTGTTTTCTCCATTCTAATATATATTTTTCAATTCTTCAGTAAATCTACGATTTTGAAATTTGTCCTGATAAGTCCATGTGTGTCCCGATCACGAAGATAAGGTCGTACCTGCCGTCGCAGGTTAATCATAAATTCTAATAAACCACTCTTCCGCTACAATAAACATTAACATTATTATTATTTCAATATTTTCCATTTTTATTAAGGCTTTTTGATTTTATAATACATACATATATAGCACAACCAACAAAACTCTCTTTATACACAACGAAAAATAATATTTGTTCTCATTTTTGCCTTTTGTTTTGATTTACTTATATGCGGCAATATTGTGGTTCCCCGGTATGTTTTACATCACACGTCAGTAAAATGCGTTGCCGCAAGGGCTCATTGTGACAGGCCTTTTAACAGCAAAACTTTAGAAAGTGGAAAGTTTAAAAAAGAAAGTGAGCATCGATATAAGCATCATTTAAAGTGTCCGAATTGGAAAAGAAGAAAGTTCAATATTCAAATTTTCGGTTGTGTGTTAAGCTTTACCGATCCATCGAGTTTTATTAATTTCCAGGTAAAACTAAGAGGTATACTATATGATATGATAATATGTATGTATACGAGCCGAAAACATAGGAATCGACAGTATGAGTATTCCAAGAAGAACTTAATCCAATAAAAGTTGTTCGCGGAAGAAGCACCTCAAATCAAATAGTCGCCTGTTTTTTTGGGAAAATCTGGTCAGGATTCAACTGTACTACAGGAGAAACTTAAATCAGTGAATTCTCAGTGGTACACAACTATTTGTTTGTCAGCATTTTTCGGGTAATTAAGGAAAACCATCCTCCGAAGACGAATCATTATTTACCCCGACAATGCGAGCTCTCACGCATTGGCTCACAAAAGAGGCTTTTTGAGCACTTAAAACATCGTTAATGCGTGATCCGCTTTACAGAACTGATTTGCCAATTAATGATTTATTTTTGTTTCCGAACATCAAAAATAAAATGCGAAGTGAACGTTTTTTAACGTCTGAAGGAGCTATTTAAACAGCTCGTTTTGTAGGCATCGACTTCGGATTGATTCAAGCGAATGCATAAATGTATTGTCTTCTAAAGAGAGAGAACAGTAAAGTCATTTTCATTTAAATTTTACTGTGTTTTATTAGTTTTCATATTTTAAGCTGAATTCAATCAGCTTACCCGATTCGCCGGCATAAATATGTTACTTCTCAAGTGTCAGTCCGAAGAAAGACATTTGAAGAATTCTACAGAAAATTTACAATAATCGTCAGTGTCATATTATGGATGAGCTTAGAGTTGCCATTATCGAGGAATAGGCAGGTACAACTTGGATGATTAAGTTTGTCCCACCAAGTACATAGTTTATTTATTGCAAAAACAATAGTGTGTGTCGTTTCATAATTTTCAGCTTGAAACTATTTTTCTTTTCATTTTAAATCTCATAAATTATTTATAATGCTTATTGCTAAAACTTTAAAATCAATACTAAAAGGTAAATTATAATAGTATTTCTTCATTCTCTCTTTCGTTTTCGTTTGATTTGGAGATAAAAAAATCGGTGAAATCTCAGTGAAACACCAAAATTAAGAAACACTTTTTCTAATAGCGGTCGACCCTTGGCAGGCAACGGCAAACCTCCGAGTGTATTTCTGCCATGAAAAGCTCGGCTTGAAACTGTAGGTCCCTCCATTTGTGGAACAACATCAAGACGCACACCACAAATAGGAGGAGGAACTCGGCCAAACACCCAAAGAGGGTGTACGCGTCAATTATACTATATATATATATATATATATATATATACATATATATATAGGCTTTTAAGAATATACTTTAACATTTTTAGAAGGATATTCCTAGTATTTTCGATTCCACAGCCGTTTTAGCAGTGCAGAGTCAGATTCGTCACGAGGCTACTCTCAAAACTTTAAATTCCATTATCTCAAAACTACTTTTTTCGACCTGGTGTTGTCAAAAAAAAAGCTATTTAACCTAATCGTCTCAAATTTTAATATGTTGTTCACAACATCAATGCCTATCATTTTGTTATTTCAATTATTTCGTATTTTTTGATTAAAAAACTGAAAAAACACGAGATTGAGAATGTCAAATTCCAAACCGCGTCATTTTGTCCATTTTTTTTTTATTCTAGTATGGAACATAGCTATAGTTATAATGGTTAATATTTTTTTTGGTTTTTGTCTTTCAGATAAATGGACCACACCAGGTCTATTTTTTCGGGAGGGTCAATTTCAGCGCCATTTTTAAAATTATTAAAATTATTTGTTTCATTTTTGTATGTAAAAAAAGTTAAATAAAAAGCCTAAAAAAATATTGTTTTTAATTTTTTTATTGCAAAAATAAATCCCTGAAAATAAATATTTCGCAAATAGATAATTATGTGGGCTTCACATCGTTTATTAGGCTAGTTAGTATATTTTCATTCAACATTTGGTTTTTTCTTAATATGTATTTTTACAATCGTAGAAAATTTTGAAAATGAACGAAAGCACTAATTTCTACTTCTAATAATTTATCACTTTTGAATATCCCATACATTTTGGCTTATATTTATATGCAACTAGTGAATCCGCTAATGCAATCGTTGGTCTATCCCACACCGATGACAAAAATTACCCCATACTAAATGATTTAACTACTAGAACTAAAATTTTGTGCCCAATAAATATAATAAAATAAAATAAATAATTGGCGCACTTCTGTTAAGTGTTTGGCCGAGCTCCTCTTCCTATTTGTGGTGTGCGTCTTTATGTTGTTCCACAAATGTAAGAACCCACAGTTTTAAGCCGACTCTGAAACGCAGATATTTTTTATGAGGTGCTTTTTCAATGCAGAAGTATATGGTGTACATTCATAATGGTACTTCACGCATGAAGATTCGAACCTACGTACTCTGAATGGTAGTCACGCACCAACCCATTTGGTTACAATGGCCGCTCAATAACATATTCCCACCTAGCATTGATACTAACTTTAGACATATATTTGAGTGTATAAAGAAACACACAGATGTGGCTCCATGCACTTGTCATGCCCCAGAGTTAACTGTCAAACTCATATTATGCGAAAGTTTCCATTCAAAATGCCGTGCAAGCTGAATTTACGTAAATCTGTCGCCAATCTGTTTGGGCGACTCAGTACAAGTGAAATTCTGAAGGTGTTTGAAGATAAACCAGTCTCCCTGAATGATTGCAGGAATGGAAAAGAACCGGAAAATAAGGTTATACCCGGTCGCCCACCAAAAGTAAGTGCCGTAACAACTAGAAAACTGATGTCAAGAGCCAAAAACAAGGTTGGTCAATCAACAAGCAAATTAGTACGAAAATTTGGCATTTCAAAGTCTGGCGCTCACAAGATTATGAAGAAAAAAAAGAAAAGTAATTCATCGTAAACGTAAGCGAGCACCAAAATATACAGCGAAACAACTCGAAAAAATACCAATTTGCAGCCGTGCACTTCGTCGTATTCGCAAAAACAAAGCCAAAGTGATCACGGCTGACACTTATATCGGTCATTTCTTACCCAAACTGAAGAAATTCATTGATAAATATCACAATAGTGACGTAATCATAATTATATGGATCAACGATTCGACTTGGATACCTGCGCTGCACTTTAATTTATTACTTCATTTTCTAAATCGACAGTTCGCTATCGATTCGCAGTGGGTATTTATTTTACCACATGAAGTATAGTGAATCAACTTCAGAACTTCAATTTTAGACCTCGAAAAAATGTTATTTAACATTTGCGCTTCTTATTTCAGTAATATTCTCTGGTATTATGACTTTTGCTATAGTTTCTGCCACCTTAGAATTTCTTCTATCATCGCTGATATTCCAACTCCAAGATTTTGAGATCGCATCAATGAGATCGTCGAACAATTAGCACATTTACACTAGTGACACTAGTGCACATTTTGGGGTCTAAGAAAAAAATTTTGCATTTCACATTTATTCTAATAATTTTTTTCTAAATTTTACCACCACTTTAGAGCGGATTTCATATTTTTTTTTTTTTTTGATATATCACTGTCCAACAGACTTCGTATAAATTAGAAGAACCTTGTCGAGTAACTTTTCTATGATAATTTAAAAGCTTTTAGGACCACATAGCACTTGAAAAAAAAAAAAAAAAATTACTTTATTTTTGACCTATCTTTTGCTTTTTTGTAATATATTGAAATTTGGGTATACTTCCTCATAAGTACCATTTTTAATTTTCACTATTTAAAAATTTATCCTTTTTATACAAAATGTATTCATTTATCAATTTCACTTTTGCTTTCGTTAGTATTACTCAATTAAGTACAAGGCCACCGTACTTGGTAGAATAGATTTTTGTACTAAAATCATAATAGTTCAATTTCTTTTATTTAAGTTGAAAGCTTGAAAACTAATTTTTATTGATACTTCCTAAGATTAATTTTACTGCGCTGCTGATAGTAACATGGGTTACAAACAGAGTTGGCAAGCTTCATTGATAAATAAAATTCATATAATGAATGACCCAAGTGTACGTGCACTTGGTGAGTTAAATAAGATCTTGAGTTGAACATAATTTGATTTTTTTTTAACAAATATGAATTCGATATCATTTTGAACACTTACGAGTGCGGTTAGCTATTATCCGGAGAGCGATCAAGCATCTCTTTGCCGTCACTCTAAGGTAAGAACGAAAACCTTGGTTGGGTGGCTCTGATCTATTCGAATTAATTTTTTTTTTCGAATTAATTCGGTATGATTTCAAAGACTGAAGGTTTAAATTTATGTAGTCAGAGTATTACTACGAGTAATATTCTACTGAAATTTAGTAAAAGCTTCCCCTCAAACCAACGCTGCAAAATTTGCTTGTAATTTCTTGACATAATTGAACGCAATGAGCAATTCGAATGATATTATGGCAACACTGATGACACTTCAAGTCCGTTGTCTTTCAAAGACCGATAAGAAAACTAGCCGAACATTTTCAGATAATCTATCTTATGTTATACTAACTGCACGTAAATATATATGTACATATATGTAAATATTGACCACATATTAAGTAGTTTGTTTGTAAACAATTAATAAGAAATAATACGTAGGTATAGTATGTATGTGTATAAAAAACTTGCAATACAATATAATGGAGAGAGTAGTGAACGTAGAACTACTTCTACGGATTTCTAGGCTTTCCAGTAAGTAATTGTAAATTTTTAATTGGATCGGATTATAGTCAGTCGATTTCTTTGTAAGTCCCAGGTTGTCCACCAGTGCCCGAAACTGTCCATTTTGTATTTCTTTTGTCGGTTATCGGACTTTTGAGAGCCACTTTAAGAGAGAAATTTGTGACTCTCACTAGCCCGAAGTCGGCCAGAAAAATAAAGTTTGCGAAAACTGTCAATTTCAGTTGTTAACTGTGTAAGAAGAAGGATAATTAAAAATACGAATAAACAGCAACAAATAACTTTCCCGTTTTGTTTCGGGTAATATATAGAGTGTTTTTTTTTTGAGTTTCAGTGCTTCTCTCTAATTTAAGCTAGAACGGCATTTTGTTCTTATGTCCGAAGCTTGCACGTAAATAAAAAAACATATCGAAATCGATTTTCTTTCAAATTTTTGGTAATTAATATTACTAGATGCGTACAAACAGTCAAGAAAGTAAATACATATGTACTCTGACAGCCAAGCATCAAATAGGGCCCTCGGGTCAGTGACGGTGCATTCGAAACTGGACAGGGATTGACTGGTCTCACTTTCGACGGTATCTGAAGTCTTTGACAAAAGCCTCATCAGGGTTCCTGGTCACAGCGACATTGCGGGAAACTGTGAGGCGGATGAGCTGGCCAGACAAGAGACATGTGAGGTGATTTCCCCCCAAAGGGGACAATTGGAATCCACCTGAGTACCTGTGGTCTGCATCTGGAAAGATGGGCTTCGCGCCAACTCAGCGAGCGCTGCGCAAGTACACTAAATTGTAAGGTCGCGAAATCTTTCTGGGCACGTGCGGGTGGAGGGCGCTCGGGCGAGCTTCAGAGGTTAACAAAATCTCAGCTCTCGAACTTTGTGGGTTTCTCATAGGAAACTATGCGCGAAGAGTGCATACTCTTAGACTTGGAATTGTCTCGAGTCCTTTTTGCGCCGGCTGTATGGAGGATGAGGTGGAATCATCTCAGCACCTTCTCCTTAGCTGCCCTGCTCTGGCGGGGTTAAGATCAAAGCATCTTGGCTCTTACGTGTTTGCTACGCTTGCTGGCGTTGATATTAAAAATCTGATGAACTTCATCAGCATCGTTTATAATCCACACACTCTAAGCCCATCCTCGTAATCGTCCCACCACCACCTCTGCCCACCCTCTCCCATCAACCCATCGGTTTTCTCCTTCTCTCTACTTCCTTCTCAATGGTATCACAAAGGACAAGTCCGTTTATCTTCATCCAAGTGTGCCCATTCCTTTGTTAACCATTCCAACCTAACCTAACCTATGGTTTATAGGACCTATTTCTTGGAAAAAATTTAACCCTCCGCAGGGAAATGTGCCATATATAATATGCAAGTATATATCTATGGATGTGTGTAGCACAATAGCAAAGATAAAGTTTGGAAATTTGGTTGGAAATGATATAATTTGTATTTGGAAACACCACATTATCTTCCAGCTCCACTCGAACCAAAAACTGAGTGTATTCGAGATCGTTACCATTCAATAGTTGCAATGTCATGCATGTCTATGCATATTTTTCTTTTTTCATACTACTAAACTCTGTGAACATTTATCGCTACTAGCAACACTTATCTGGGGTCTATCAAAATGCATATACACTATGACACAGCTATATTGATTTCCAATGGCGCCATTGTCGTCTCGTCGCCAAAATAATTACTTATCACTTGATTAGAGGCAATCATTTTTATTTAATCAAATTATCACTAAGGAAACCGTACTTAATCTAGGTTAGGTTAGGTGAAGTGGCTGTCCTACGACGCACCTAGGCCAGTTAGAGGCCCCTTGTGATACCACCGGAACTGTCCTATCCTACTCAACTTGGTCCTCTCTAAACCATTGTGTGGCCTTTAAAAAGCTAGCTATGCTAGATAGTTTGAGATTTGCAACCTCTGCAATGCTGTCCAGAAAAGGGAAACCGAGCAATCTCCACCGCCTACTACACAGAGCCATGCACCCGCATAGTAGATGTTCGATTGTCTCTACCTCCTCTATATCTTGACAGCTTCTACAGTAGTCATTAGCTGGTGCCCCTAATCTACTGGCATGTCTTCCTATTAGACAGTGCCCAGATAGGACACCTACTACAATCCTTAGATCCCTCCTGCCTAACTTAAGTAGACTCTTAGTGCGACCCATGTTCCATTCGGGCCACGCTAGCCTACTTATAGCGCAGGTGTTTAACTGCCTCCAGTTGGAGTTAGCAGCACTGATGGTGTATCTGTCTATCAAAAGTTTACATGTTGCCAAGGGCATAGGTATGTCAAGCCTGTCCTGACTAATTTGGAGCGAGGAGCCTAATCTAGCTAACTCATCTGCCTTACAGTTACCTGTAATGTTACTGTGTCCCGGCACCCAGAGTAGATTAATAGAAAAGTACTGTGCAAGTGTTGTTAATAATTTGTAACACTCCTTTACTGTCTTAGACGAGTGTTTGCTTGATAGAAGCGATTTCAGAGCTGCCTGACTATCGGAATAAATGAAGATATCTCTAACAGTGACTACGCTTTTATTTAGCATTAAAAGGCTTTCTGAGATTGCCAGGATTTCGGCCTGGAATACGCTACAATGATCAGGCAAGCGAAAGGATAAATTGGCGAAAATAGTTTCCGAATAAACACCACCTCCCACTTGATCATTGAGTTTTGAGCCGTCCGTATATATACTAACCCCGTTTTCGTTGTTTGTTAACCCATTCACCCAGTCCTCTCTGGATGGAAAATGGACTATATAAGGCCTGTCTAGGTATGTATTCACCGAGTCACAAAAGTCGGTGGTATTAGGAATACCTGGAAACATCCCAAGTATGCGCGAGTGTCCCCAATTGTTTGTCTTGAGCATCGATGATTCCCTCAATCTTAGAGCCGCTTTGGCGGCCAGTTGTCTACAATATAGGTCAATTGGTAGTAGATGCAACATAACGCTTAGAGCCGAAGTTGGCGTTGTTTTGAGCGCCCCAGTAATACTGAGGCTTGCCGCCCTCTGAATACTATCTAGTTGCTTAATGGAAGTTTTCTTATCAATGGATGGTCACCAGACCAGGACTCCGTAGGTCATAATTGGTCTGACAATGGCCGTATATAGCCAGTGAACTATTTTGGGGGCTAATCCCCATTTTAAGCCTACAGTTCTCTTACAGGAATAAAGCGCCGTAGCAGCCTTCTTTATTCTTTCCTGAACATTCAGCTTCCATGAAAGTTTCAAGAGTACTTAATCTAATAACAATCTAATCTAATCTAATAACAAAGTGTTTCTTATTCGCTTTAAAATAAACAGTCATCAAAATATTATCGTTATCCATCTAACGGTGTTTCGCAGTAGTAAAATACATTATATACATAACATATAATTGACGCTCCTTCTCCTATTTATGGCGTGCGTCTTGATGTTGTTCCACAAATGGAGGGATCTACAGTTTTAAGCCGACTCCGAACGGCAGATATTTTTTTATGAGGAGCTTTTTCATGGCAGAAATACACTCGGAGGTTTGTCAATGCCTGCCGAGGGGCGACCGCTATTAGAAAAATGTTTTTTCTTAATTTTGGTGTTTCACCGAGATTCAAACCTACGTTCTCTCTGAACTCCAAATGGTAGTTACGCACCAAACCATTCGGCTACGGCGGCCTCCAGTAAAACTTCAGCAGCTATAATGTTGTGCTTGATTTATTGGTTCACTTGAATAGGCCATGGACGTTTCAACAGGACTCGGCATCATCTCGCAAAGTTCGAGTTAACCAAGAATGGCTAAAAAATAACTTTCCTAACTTCTTAACGTCCACACAATGTCCCTCAAACTCACCAGCCGCGAATTGGAAGGATTATTCTCTTTGAGCCATTTTAGAGAGTAAGGTCCGAACTAAAATATTCAAAAGTTTCGAGGCGTTTAAAAAAGGCATTGTCCGCGAGTGGGCCAAAATACCTGTAAGTCACATTCGGATAGCTTGCGATTCGTTTCTAGACCGTCTCAAGGCCATAGTCAGGGCAAAAGGTGCTCATATCGAGCAAAAGTAAATGGATTCTTAATTGTGTATTATTTTCACACATATTTTAATTAGAATTGAATAAAAGTAGTTCTCCAAACTCGAGTGCAGGACCCTGTTATTAGTATAGCGTATGGCGATTCAAAATCTCACCTGTTTTATTTGCAAGACTTGGATTGGGCATACTTGAAAAGACAATCCGACCTGTTTCTTGCAAGAGCATACTGTTTTGAAGAGCTTGAGAACTTAAAATATTAATACAAAACATAAATATTGTTGGAATGCATTATTTTGTTATAATTTGGTAGACAATTTCATGGCATTTATTTTTGTATATTGTAAATGGTACATTCGATCAGGCCACTTTTTGACTACTTCTTTCAATAAATCTGAATAAGAATTATAAATGAGTCTAATCAGCAAAAATGCGACTCAAACGATGGTCATTTGCTTTAAATTCTTGCTCGAGCGGTATTTTATAGGTAAATAAGCCAAGATCCTTACGTGCACTTTTCCACGCACTCGAAGGACAAAGGCCAACGAGTTGAGAACGGCAAATAATCGACAGTTCAGCGCGTTCTTTAACACTTCGCTAACTTAGTGAACATATTTATTTTTTTTCGAAGTGAATTTCCACAACTTGGAAGTGTTGTTCTGACGTTAAATGATCCATGATGACTTACCAAGCCTTACTGAACAGAAATGTCAGCACAATTAGCCATAGTTGTCGACAGTTCTCATGCAGCTAAAAAAGAGCCGATACATGCAGAATAATTAAAAAAAAAAACTAAAAAGTTGTGTTTAAGTTTTTTACTGATTTCGGCTAAGAGAATACGGTTTTAATAGCGAAAATGCCATTTTACCTAAACTATCTTCATTTAATTCAGATTTTAATTTAAGGGAATAATTGGAGCGCACAAACAAATGAAAGATCTAACTGTGATGACTACATGCCATCATGTCTGAGATGTGTTCCAGTTAATTCGAAAAACAAATGTGAAAAATGGTAAGCTTTTAGTTCTTGCCTACCTCATATTAGGTATATAATAAAGGACCCACCCCCCGGTATAGTTAAGAGTAAAATTTTATTTTGAATTTAAAATATTCTATTCTTTTTAAAGCAAAATACTTATTTAAACTTAATTTTACTTTACCAAGGGTAGAGAAAATACCCACAACTAAATTTTTATTGCACTTTTTGTTTGCTTTTCCCACCCTTGATTCTTTGTAAAAACCAACACACTAGCGCTAGTACAACGCCGAGTGCTACAACTATGACAGCTACAGCCAGACCGATAACATCTAGTAAATAAAATTGGTACCATTTCAAATCCAAACCAGCAGCGCGCAAATGACGAGCGCCTTTGTGGCGTATCACATAATCAATCCAGTAGAGTGCCGTCTCCCGTGGACCCATGGGACGATCGTGGAAAATTCGCGAAATCCGCTTGATAGTGTCACGATAGGTGGAGTTGAAAAGCAATTGCTGCAGACCATTCTTCAAATCATCCCGAGTAAGCGTGTGGAAATCCATAGTAATGGCATAGCCGCCATGCTCAGCTTTCTTCAAATTTAGATACTATGTGAAGGGGAGAGAAAACATTTAGGGAGATATAATAAGTATTGCACTTATATTCAAGGATTATAGATTACAAAGTTTGACTATTGGAAGCAAAATTTTGGGAGTAACTGCGGCTGCCACATCATAGGAGATTTAGCAGCCAAATGTGCCCACGCATTTCGCACGTATCCTTAAGAACTCATTGTGCAAACTTCGCACCGATTTTAAACTATGAGATAAAAATCTGCTGAATGCGTTTTACATTTGTCCGATTACCCGAAAATTAGCACAACTAATGACTTAGTAGTATGTTGAAATTGGATTTTGCAGTTTTGCCGTAAATAAACCGCCGACACATTCTATGTTATGCCAGCAAATCAGCGGGTTTCAATTCGCTGGGAGCCGTTTAACGGTTCGATGTTGGCCACATTTTCTTTTCACAATACTTCTATTATAATGTACCGCTTAAATTCAACAGAGCTTATTGTTTTTTTCTCCCATCTCTGAGTAATTTTAATGGTATGAGAGAAGTCTGTATCGACTTCGAAAACTCACAACAATGGGACGAATAGAAGTGACTTCTGAATTAATGGAAAGCCTTTATAATCGGTACAAACACGGAATTCGGGAAATGAACTGATATTAATTTGCTAAAACTTTTACTAACACGTTTCAATTGGCGAACTAAATCTATGGTGATCATTATTTATTCTGTAACGGTGTTCAATAGTATACGATGCTATATTAAGAATCGTAAGAACATAAATGTTGCGCAACATGTTGACAAACCGAGCTGTGCCTTAGCAGTGGCCCAAGCTGCGCCCATACATAGGAAATTGGAAAAGAAACTTAGCCAAACATCTAAAAAAGTACGTACGAGGCTGTTATGTGTAAATTAGTGTTCCGAAACTAACTTTTTATTTATCTACTTTCGAAGCTAACCGGTCTCATATATAAATATATTTATCTCATATTTAACTTACCTGATCGCAGAAGAAGGGCATTCCTAGTATTGGCACGGCATGATACACGGCTTCTTGTGTGCCAAAGAGCCCACCGTGAGCGATGAAAACTCGTACATTAGGGTGTGCCAAGATATCATTTTGTGGCATCCATTTTTTGATCATAACATTTTTTGGTAAATTTGCAATGCTATCATTTTCAAATTTCCATAAGACGCGTTGTTTCAGTTGACTGAATACGTCAAGGAAGATTTGTAGCTTTTCTGGAGGCATATCCTTACCCTGAACTAGAGTGCCCAAACTGAAGTAAATTACGCCATTTTCTGATTCATCCAAAAATTTCTGTAGATCAGTGGGAAGTGGCTTTGGTGGATAAATATGCATGCCACCGACATTGATCAAGCTATCTATTGTGGGACCGGCCGATGATAACGGTGTATAGTTATTAATTAATGTGGCAGAGAGATTCTTATCCATAGCCGAGACACTTGGGAATTCAACTGCGGAAAAGTTGGAAATAAATACAATTCAAGAAGGTTAACTTCTTCATGTGACTAAATACGTTTAAATAAATGTTTCAGTGTCTTACTTGGCAAATGTCCAAAGTATTTCTTTACAAGCTCATCCATTTTCGGAAAGGTTTTAAATTCTCGATAGAGGTCATAATATATTGAGTGGTAAGTATTTTGTACACGTTCCCAGAAAGTCATGTGCTCAGTTAGTGGTAGATAACTGTGAGGCACATATGACCAAGGTGTGATAATGCCAAACATCTGACTCATATAAATTTGTTGAGCAAATGTGGCAGAGCTGATTACAGGTATATTGTAAACGTGGGCTAATGCTAAGAATGCGTCTTGATACAATTGCTCTACCAATAATAAATCATATACACCCTCGGTTTGTTTGGCATTGATGATGTCCTGTACTTTGGGCTGCTTGAGTGCGTGCTCTGTGGTGGATATGCCCATTACGTGCAGCATTTCCATTAATAATGCCATATCGTGTTTCAAATCATATATCGAAATTGCGCCGAAGTGCTCATAAGCTACAAGAGAAGTGCGTTGAATGTATTATAATCTTAAATATCGTATGTGTGTATGTGCACTTGTGCTCACATAATTAAGTCACTTTGTCTTTTCCCAATATTTACAATATTTTTTGTACTAAAAGTTTTACTTAATTTTTTATCAAAATAAAGATCATTGAATAATGCAAACTTTATATATAAAAGTTCCCAGCTTTGTATGAAATCCAGCGCGTTATTTTATCAGTATTTCTAGGCAGCTTCAAGGTATTCAATTCTTATATAATAAAATTAAATTTTAGCATAATTAAACTCATAATTGGTAGTTATTTAATAAAAATGACATACGATGTTCAGAATTTTTACCGAATAAACTTCCATCTCTTTTCCTAGTTTGCAAAAAAAAACTTTCTGATTAAAATGTTGAAATTTTGATAAGAATTTTTTGAAATTTGTTAAATTTTTGTGAATTTGGAAAAAAATTTGGAACTTAAATTTTTCTATTTGGTGTTTGTTATGGGATGAAGTGTATTTTAAAAAAAAAAAATAACGAAACATTTAAAACAATTAAAATTGAAGCACTAAAATATTGCGAATATTATAAAACGGTAAAGTGACTTAATTACATGAACACAAGTGTTTGACGCAAACTCTTACCATCTTTCCTTATATCGAATTCCGGTTCAATAAGTATCTCTGTGTAGTTGCTGCCCAATTTAAGTGGTTCTAATGTTAGTGCGGTTATCATGGTGACCTATTGATGATTTGGTAGAGAAATTAGTTTAATTTCATAGACAACAATTTAGATAAAATGATAGTTCTACCTGATGGCCATGTTTAACCAACTCGCTGATCAGCGCACGATGCATCATGAAGTGACTTCTGCCTGCAAATGAATACACAGCGAGTATTTTCGCGCCATCAGTAGTAGGTGATTGAGCCACCAGGATGGAAAGTGACAGAAGAATGTAATAGATTTTTAAACCCTGTACGGAAATAGTCAAGATGTAAATTTAATGAATGCTGTTAAAAGTTATGTCTTAAAGGATGTATGAGAGGCTACTTTATACTTTATTACAAAATTAGAAAGCACCCTATACAGGCCCTACGTCATGCCGGTATGCACAAAAGTTTCCAACTTTCTGCTTTTGCCTTAGGCAAATCCTACCCAAATGACAACTGTTTAAGGGCACGGATACCTGTAAAAGTTCGAAAAAAAATTTTTTTCATCAAATGTTAATATAATATAATCCTTTAAGAAAGTGTCAAAACTAAGTGTCAAGATTTTTACAGCGCTTATTTAAGTATGTTTTATATTATAGACCGTCAACCGTGACGACTCTATTCTTTGCATTCGAGCGCTGGGAGAGGTATAGTTACGTTAAAGTCGTTTAGACGCTTTTTTCTCAAAACTATATTTTTCGAACTGGCGTACATGATAACTCGAAAAGGTATTGACCGATCTCACTGAAATTTTGCACACATCTTTTCTATGACATTACTTTCTATGTGAATTTACAATTTTTCGAAAAAATAATTTTTTCGAAGCAAAAATAGTAGGAAAATTCGCCCCAAAATTCAGTTTTGTTTTTTTGAAGCATTTTATTCCGCGATTTTTTTTCATTTTTGTTTAATTCACATAGAAATTAATAGGTACATTAATAAACAAAAAATTGTGGTTTCTTGTATTCAGGTCACTGACGCCGATGCTACAATGCCCGCCGATTGAGAAGCCCCTCTGCGACTTTCCTGGAAGAATTGAGTTTACATCCGCCATTTTAAATGATTAAATTAAAAAAAAAATTTATATTATTTCAATGTATATATAAATTGTATGTCAATTTGGAAAAAAATATATTGACTTCTTCATTTTAAATAATTTTAATGAAAATCAGGGAAAATATGGCCGTTTACCGGTATCTGTCCCCTTAAAGAAAAAAAATTGTGTATCCCGGAATTTTTAACAGTGGTGTTTCTTATGATATCGAAGTTATTACTAAAAATAAATAGAATACCAAAAATAAATTGGGTCAGTTCAAATGCACCTTTGCCTTTTCAACAAAGGATAGAGTACAGGAATGGGTCACCCGAAAATTTGTTTTCTCCATTTTATTATGTTATGTTATGTTATGTTATGTTATGTTATGTTATGTTATGTTATGTTATGTTATGTTATGTTATGTTATGTTATGTTATGTTATGTTATGTTATGTTATGTTATGTTATGTTATGTTATGTTATGTTATGTTATGTTATGTTATGTTATGTTATGTTATGTTATGTTATGTTATGTTATGTTATGTTATGTTATGTTATGTTATGTTATGTTATGTTATGTTATGTTATGTTATGTTATGTTATGCTATGTTATGTTATGTTATGTTATGTTATGTTATGTTATGTTATGTTATGTTATGTTATGTTATGTTATGTTATGTTATGTTATGTTATGTTATGTTATGTTATGTTATGTTATGTTCTGTTGTGTTGTGTTGTGTTGTGTTTTGTTATATTTTGGTTTGTGTGTGTACGTTATTATGTTTATGTACAAATAAAATATAATATAACAATAATATTTATATAATGGGTTAATTATATATATAAATATAACAATATAAATAATGATATATACATACATACCGAATTTATAATTAGTGACGACTAGTTGTTAATAATAGCTGTTGTATTAATGTTTTTAGTATTAATTTATTATTATATATGAAGGAAAAAATGTATGGTAATATTTACCGCATACCTTATAAGATATGTTGCACATATACTAATATAATATATGTATATAAACATGCATACATACATATACTTTGGTGCAATCTTCATAGTCTAATATACATATGTCCAATGCCAATACATATAAACATGCATATATACAAAGATACATATCAAATGTACGAATCTATTCTCTACGATGTGACATGATAAGAAAAGTAGGAAATGAAAGAGAGGGTTTCGAGTGTATTGTGTCTTGAAAAAGTCAAATCGATGATGTTGCCTCTTAGTGTGGTTGACTTATTAACGTCTGATGCACAATCGAAATTGAACATATCTTTCATAAATTTGATAAACGTTTCGTAATTTTTCACGTTTGTGTAAATGTAACTTGACCTATTCCATTGCGATTCCATTTACCTCCTTCTCTATAACCATACAAAATATCTATCAAATAAACAAAACTAAAATTTTCTTTTGAAAAATGCAACCATTCCATCAGTATTTTCTTATGACGTTGTCACGTTAAACTATCGTCAGAAAACCGACTTTACAGACAACCTCTTTTTTAATTCTTCAGTAAATCACGTCAGTAAAATGCGTTGCCGCAAGGGACTCATTGGAACAAGCCTTTTAACGATAAAACTTTAGAAAGTGGAAAAGAAAGTGAGACAAGCACATACAGCATTTCCAAGATATACGCGTAGTTAAAGTGTCCGACATTTGGTGGTTATAAGCGGGAAGTTTTATATTCAAATTCGGTCTCGATTCATCCAATTGAATCTATTAAATTTAATAAATTTCCAGGTAAAACTAGAAGAAATGTGATATCATTTGAAAATATGTGTACGAGCCGGAAACAAAATAGCAATCGACAGTATGAGTATTCCAAGAAGAACTTAATCCAATAAAAGTGGTTTGCGGAAGAGGCACCAAATAGTCTAATAGTCGCCTGTTTTTTTGTTTTTGGGGAAATCTGGTCAGAACGCAACTGTTCTACAGGAGAAACTTAAATCAGTCAATTCTCAGTGTTACACGACTATTTGTTTGCCAGCATGTTTTCGGTGAATTAAGGAAAACCATCCACCGTTCATTGGCTCACACAAGAGAGTTTTTGAGCACTCAAAAGATCAAATTAATGCGTGATCCGCTTTACAGACTTGACTTGCCAACTAATGAGTTCTTTTTGTTTCCGAACATCAAAAATAAAATGCGAAGTGAACGTTTTTCAACGCCTGAAGGAGTTATTTAAACAGCTCGTTTTGTAGGCATCGACTTCGGAATGCTAAAAGTGTTTTTTCAAAATTGATTCAAGCGATTGCAGAAGCGTATTGTCTTCTAGAAAAACAATAAAGCCATTTCATTTATTTCCAACTGTGTTTTTATTACTGGGCTCAAAATTTACTACTTCTTTCGACCTGGTGTTGTCAAACAAAACAAAAAATAACTTTTCAACCGAATCATCTGAAATTTTAATGTGTTGTTCACAACATCAATGGCTATCGCCCGTACTAGAATCATGTTGTTATTTCAATTATTTGGTATTTTTTGATTAAAAAACTGAAAAAAAACGATTTTTAGAGTGTCAAATTCAAAACCGCGCCATTTTGTCATTTTTTTATTCTAGTACGGGACATAGCTACAGTAATACTGATTAATATTTTTTTTGCTCTTGTGTTGCAGATAAGTAGAAGTTAAATAAGAAGCCTAACAACTTTAAATATCGCTCATAGTTTTTTTATTGCAAAAAAAAAATCCTGAAAATACCCTAAATTTTCGAGCTCGTGACCACCGGGACCCCTTATATTACAAAAATTTACCAAAAAATTACACATGGCTTTAAAGGCCAATATTTCGTAAAAGTAAAATGAAAAATTCCGTTCATATGAACTTTTGACTTAAAAGTGTCCATTCCTTGGGTTTTAAGTGATCAAAGTACCATAAAATTTCCCAAAACTGATTTTTCTAACGGCTAAAATAAATATTTCACAATTAGATCATTATGCGGGTTTCACGTCGTTTATTAGGCTAGTTAGTATAGTTTCAGTCATCGTTTGATTTTTTCTTAATATGTATTTTTACAATCGTGGAAAATTTTGAAAATGAACGAAAGCATTAATTTGGTTTTTATTTGTAGTTTAGCACATTTGAGTACGCCATACATTTCGGCTTATATATGTATGAACTAGTGAATCTGCTGATACAATCGTTGGTCTATTCCACACCGATGGCAAAAATTTCCTCATACTAAATGATTTAACTATTAGACCTAAAGTTTTGGCACCGAACATAAGCATTGATTGCTTTCTCATTGTTATGTTTTCAACAAATAATAAATAATAAATAATTGGCACGGACACTTCTGTTAGGTGTTTGGCCGAGTTCCTCTTCCCAACCGCAGATATTTTTTATGAGGCGCTTTTTCAATGCAGAAATACATGGAGTACATTCATTATGATGCTTCGCGCACGAAGATTCGAACCTACATACTCCATTCGGTCATTCGGCTAAAGTGTTCGCTCAATATGTAGATCATAAAAATTACATAAGAGTTTTTCGTTATTAGACTGCTCAAGGCCATTTTTTTTAATAAATTAGTCTGACAATTTTTTATCCATCAAATCACCCTATGCTGTTAAAAAACATAAACAAAATACGGCACTGCAGGGCTTGAACCTGAATAAAATATGCAACTAAAATTATATGGATCAACGATTCGACTTAGATACCTGCGCTGCACCTTAATTTATTACTTCATTTTCTAAATCGACAGTTCGCTATCGATTCGCTGTGGGCATTTTTAGACCTCGAAAAAATGTTATTTAACATTTGCGCTTCTTATTTCAGTAACATTCTCTGGTATTATGACTTTTGCTATAGTTTCTGCCACCTTAGAATTTGTTCTATCATCGCTGATATTCCAACTCCAAGATTTTGAGATCGCATCAATGAGATCGTCGAACAATTAGCAGATTTACTACGACACTAGTGCACATTTTGGGGTCTAAGAAAAAAATTTTGCATTTCACATTTATTCTAATAATTTCTTTCTAAATTTTACCACCACTTTAGAGCGGATTTCTTATTTTTTTTTTTTTTTGATATATCAGTGTTCAACAGACTTCGTATAAATTAGGAGAACCTTGTCGAGTAACTTTTCTACGATAATTTAAATGCTTTTAGGACCATATAGCACTTGAAAAAAAAAAATTAATAAAAAACAATTACTTTATTTTTTACCTATCTTTTGCTTTTTTGTAATATATTAACATTTGGGTATACTTCCTTATAATTACCATTTTTAATTTTGACGATCTAAAAATGTATCCATACAAAATTTATTCATTTATCAATTTCACTTTTGCTTTCGTTAGTATTACTCAATTAAGTACAAGGCCACCGTACTTGGTAGAATAGATTTTTGTACTAAAATCATAATAGTTCAATTTCTTTTATTTAAGTTGAAAGCTTGATAACTAATTTTAATTGATAACTACTAAGATTAATTTTACTGCACTGCTGATACTAACATGGGTTGCAAACAGAGTTGCCAAGCATCATTGATACATAAAGTTCGTATTAAGAATGATCCAAGTGAGTAGATCTTGAGTTGAATTTAATTTGATTTTTTGTTGAACAACTATGAATTCGATATAATTTTGAACTCTTGTATTTAATTAAATAAATTAAAAACACCCAAATGAAGGCGTGAGCGCCAATTATTATTTATTATTTACCTCGAATTCACTAGAAGTATTCATGCGTATACGGTTGAAACTTTTCAAAGGTGGTAGCATATGCCGATGACTTGGTCCTAATGGTCTCAGGTCCCTTCCCATCAGTAATGGCTGAAATTTTGGAGGGTGCACGATTCCCGAAAAGCTGGCCAAAACTCAAAAAATTAAGTAATTGATTCAAAATTTCTTACTCAGGGGCTGTCGGGGTCGCTGATTACGAATTTGATCTTAAAATTTTGAAAATCCACCCCCTTCCACCCCTATTGGCCACCCCCTCACGTGAAATAGCGTATATTCAAGAACATAATCAAGATGCACTTGTGCACAAAAAATAGCATAAAAGCCAAGGTAGCAAGTGGTAGCAGCTGAATCTTGTTTTATTCAGTAACCGTTACTTTTTTGAGTAACCTTTGATAGGTTTCAAAGCAGCATATGACGGCGTTGTATTACTATACAGTTTGAAAACTCAAATTTTATAAAAAAAATTGCAAAAAATGTATCTACGTATTGCTGCAGCTAAAAATTTTGTGCCGAGGTATTGATAAGTGCTAAAGATTTCTCGTATTTTACTAACCTTCCGAAGATGATTCCATTTGGTTTTGTTCAATTTACTCCATTACAAAATCTTTCAAATGTGTACAACTTTCACTATTCATCGACAGTAATACGATGCTCAAACGAAGGCCACGTTGCGACTGAAGATACAGAGGATACTTAGGGTACAGAACGTTGCTATGAACGGTTTACACTACTCAAGGCATTACTGTAGCCAACGCAAAGAACAGAAAATACAAGCCTCCACCTTTTAAGCTTCCTAGGCTTTACAACCAGTGTCTTACTCTTTCATCGGAAATCAAGTATCTTGGTGTAATACTTGACCCCAAGCTCCACTGGAAGCTGCACATAGAAAATCGAGTTAAGAAGGCCAATATAGCCTTCTACGCCTGTAAATCTATGTTGGGAAAAAAATGGGGTCTTGAGCCACGTGTCGTTCTTTGGATGTACAACTTAGTGGTTCTGCCAATTTTGACATACGGTTGCCTAGTTTGGTGGGTAGCTCTTCAGAAGGGTTACAACACCACTAAATTAGAGAGAGTGCAGAGAACTCCATGTGTGGGCACAGTAGCATCTTGAAGCAGATCTCCCCTTCCTTCTCTGATATTCGCACCGACCTCTCCATCCGCAAACTGTGCTTTGAGGGTTGTGTTAGGGCTATCTTTCCGAGCAGGCAAGATTGGAAAGAGGGGAGAGTTGGTGCGGATATAGATGCCTCTGTTTTCTCTGACGGATCCAAAATGGAGTCTGGAGTGAGAGCGGGGGTCTACTCTAAATCAGCCAGCATTTCGGCCTCCTTTAAACTGCCGGAGATAAGCAGCGTCTTTCAAGCAGATCGCTGTTGGGAGGGAGACATTAATATTTTTTCCGATAGCCAAGCTGCAATCAAGGCACTGTCGTCGCCGTATTGCAGCTCTCTTCTCGTGAGCTCCTGTAAGGAGGAACTCAAACGTCTCGAACGTGCAGGAAACATTTCCCTCATCTGGGTTCCTGGGCACAGGAATATAGAGGAAAATGAAATTGCAGATGAGCTTGCCAGGAAGGGGATGGCAGAACCGGTTCCAGCTGCCCCCTTCTCAGACATCGGTATCCCCTTGGCCGTCTTTAAAGGGAAACTACACAATTTCTTTCTAAAAAACTCGCAAGACAGATGGAGGTCTGTCTCATCGTGTGCTATTTCAAAAGCACTATGGCCTCAGTACGATAGAAACAGAACGCTTAAGGGGATGGTAATCCCCCGCCATTCAATTTCCAAACTCATGTCGGTGATCACTGGTCACTGGGTGATCGGTACTCATGCGGAGTAGCTTGGAACTCCGTGCAACCCCTATTGCAGAAGCTGTGGGGATCCTGCAGAGAAAGAGACTGTTGAGCACTTTCTCTGCAAATGTCCGGCTCTGGCGACCAGGCGCTTGGGATTCCTTAGCGTGCCCTTTGGGGATGACTTGATGAAATTCTCCAGCCTAGATCCCTTTTCTCTCTTCCGCTACATCAACAGCACTGGATGGCTGTAGACGGTTTTCTCTCCTCCCTAAATCCTTTCACAGGTAGAGGTCCACATTATGGTATCAAAACGGCACGTAAGTGCTACCTGTAGGGTAATTGGGGTACTCTTGCCATCCTACCTACCTACGGTTCAAACGGTTCCCAACTTCCGAGTGCGGTTAGGTATTCTCTGGAGAGCGATAAAGCATCTCTTTGGCGTCATTCTAAGTTAAGAACGAAAACCTTGGTTGGGTGGTTCTGAACTATTCGAATTAATTTTTTTTTTTAATTAATTCGGTATGATTTCAAAGACTGAAGGTTTGAATTTATGTACTCAGCTCATGTTTATTCAGACAGGCCTGCTTCAATTAACGCATTGGTAGACAACATTAAAGCATTTATATGTGAGATACCGGCCGAAACATTGGAAACAGTATGTCAAAATTGGACAAAGCGGATGGACCATTTGAAGCGCAGTCGCGCTCAACATTTGCATGAAATATTCTTCAAATATTAAATTATATGGGCTCTACTATGGATTTAAATAAAAATTTCATGCATTTTTCTGAATTTTACGTGTGGTTTTTTGAAAAATTTTCCTATAGCTCTTAAAAAGTCACCCTTTATATATCTATGTGTGTGTGTAGCACAATAGCAAAGATAAAGTGTCGAAATTTGGTTGGAAATAATATAATTTGTATTTGGAAACACGACATTATCTTCCAGCTCCACTCGAAACAAAAACTGAGTGCATTCGAGGTCGTTACTATTAAATAGTTGCAATGTCATAACGAATAAGAATGGTGACTTCTAAGCATATTTTTCTTTTTTCATACTACTAAACTCTGTGAACATTTATCGCTACTAGCAACACTTATCTGTGGTCTATCAAAATAGAAACAGATATGTATAAATACGCTATGACACAGCTATATTTATATTCAATCGCGCCTTTGTCGCCTTGCCGCCAAAATAATTACTTATCACTTGATTAGAGGCAAGAATTTGTATTTAATAAAATTATTACTAAGGCAACCGTACTTAATCTAGTAACAAAGTGTTTCTACTTCGCTTTAAAATAAACAGTCATCAAAATATTATTCCATCTAACGGTGTTTCGCAGCAGTAAAACTTATATACCATACATATATATATACATATAATTGGCGCAAACACCCCTTTTGGGTGTTTGACCGAGCTCCCTCTCCTATTTATGTCTTGCGTCTTGATGTTGTTCCACAAATGGAGGGATCTACAGTTTCAAGCCGACTCCGAACGGCAGATATCTTTTTATGAGACGCTTTTTCGTGGCAGAAATACACTCGGAGGTTTGCCATTGCCTGCCGAGGGGCGACCGCTATTAGAATCAACTTTTCTTCATTTTGGTGTTTCACCGAGATTCGAACCTACGTTCTCTCTCAACACTGAATGTTAGTGACGCACCAACCCATTCGGCTACGGCGGCCTCCAGTAAAACTTCAGCAGCTATAATATTGTTCTTGATTTATTAGTTCACTTGAAAAGAGGCGGTCAGTTTGCCTCCATTATTAAAGCTGTGAAAAAGGATCTATGTTTAAGCAGTCATTGTGTTTGGGCGAAAACTTTTTAATTCCTATAAAATGGGTACACATAAAGGCTTAAGAGATCGCAAAAATTGCCAAAAAGATTGGTCGGGTTTCCCATTTTGTGGATTGTTACGTGAAACAAGAAGCCCCCTATGGTAAGAACTACAGCGTCCGGCACTCGAAGTGTAACCAACTTCACGGGCATCAGCTGTCTATTAGTTGGCTGAATGATGGTCCAGAGTATTGTTTACAAGCGCGCGGAGGCATTTTGCCCAGAGTAAACGCGAAAAAAGAAAATCAGTAATGGATTTCAAACATAATAGTGTGATTGCTTTATATTTGGCTGGAAAATCACAACCAGCAATTCTTCGTGAGCTCGAGCACCTTAAAGCAAATAAAGTGTTTGTTTATCGCAGCATTACTCGTTACAATGTTATTGTTGGCATCGCGAAACGTCATGCAGATGGTCATCAAAAGACGACGTAACGTTGCAACGTGAAATTGTTCAAAAAGTGAAGAAGCGACTTGAGCGAAATCCCCGACATAGGGCCAATCAAATGGCGAAAGAAATGAAAATGTCTACAAGATCCAAGAGGCGCATGATCTCACACCAAAGCAGCAACAACTCAGACTTGAGAGAACGAAGGAGTAACTTGGCTTGGCCGAAATCGGTCATTTTCCGAACATTGCGTTTGCTGACGAGAAAATTTTCATTTTGAGCAATTCGTAAACTCCCAAAACGAAACGGTTTATTTGACCGAGCGTTCATACGCGAATTTGCAATTTGAGTCATCCATTGGTCAGCAGAAGGTAGCACCCGCCACAGGTAGTGGTTTGGGCCGGTGTAAGCGCAGATGGGTGCTCTCCAATCGTTTTCATCGAGCTTGACGTCAAGGTAAATGCGAAATTATATGGAGAAAGTATTCCGGAGATTGCTTTAAAATCGTTGGCAGACAAACACTTCGAGGGCAGGCCATGGACGTTTCAACAGGACTCGGTACCATCTCACAAAGTTCGAGTGAACCAAGAATGGCTAAAAAATAACTTTCCTAACTTCATAACGTCCACACAATGGCTCTCAAACTCACCAGCCGCGAATCGGATGGATTATTCTCTTTGAGCCATTTTGGAGAGCAAGGTCCGAACTAAAAGATTCACAAGTTTCGAGGCGTTTAGAAAAGCCATTGTCCGCGAGTGGGCCAAAATACCTGTAAGTCACATTCGGGTAGCTTGCGATCGTTTCTAGACCGCCTCAAGGCCATAGTCAGGGCAAAAGGTGCTCATATCGAACAAAAGTAAATTGATTCTTATTTGTGTATTATTTTCACACATTTTTTACTTAGAATTGAATAAAAGTAATTCTCCAAACTCGAGTGCAAGACCCTGTATATTAGTATAGCGTATGGCGATTCAAAATCTCACCAGTTTTATTTGCAAGACTTGGATTGGGCATACTTGAGAAGACAATCCGACCTGTTTCTTGCAAGAGCATACTGTTTTGAAGAGCTTGAGAACTTAAAATATTAATACAAAACAGAAATATTGTTGGAATGCATTTTTTTGTTATAACTTGGTAGACAATTTCATGGCATTTATTTTTGTATATTGTAAATGGTACATTCGATCAGGCCAATTTTTGACTACTTCTTTCAATAAATCTGAATAAGAATTCTAAATGAGTCTAATCAGCAAAAATGCGACGCAAACGATGCTCATTTGCTTTAAATTCTTGCTCGAGCGGTATTTTATAGGTAAGTAAGCCAAGATCCTTGCGTGCAATTTTCCACGCACTCGAAGGACAAAGGCCAACAAGTTGAGAACGGCAAATAATCGACAGTTCAGCGCCTTCTTTAACACTTCGCTTAATAAACTTAGTGAACATATTTATTTTTTTTCGAAGTGAATTTCCACAACTTGGAAGTGTTGTTCTGACGTTAAATGATCCATGATGACTTACCAAGCCTTACTAAACAGAAATGTGAGCACAATTAGCCATAGTTGTCGACAGTTCTCATGCAGCTAAAAAAAGAGCCGATACATGCAGAATAATTAAAAAAAAAAAATTAAAAAGTTGTGTTTAAGTTTTTTACTGATTTCGGCTAGAAAGTACGGTTTTAATAACGAAAATGCCATTTCTTTTATTTTTATTTAAAGGAATAATTGGAACACCCCAGTATAGTAAAAAATAAAATTTTATTTTGAATTTAAAATATTCTATTCTATTTAAAGCAAAATACTTATTTAAACTTAAATTTACTTTAACAAAGGTATATAAAATACCCACATCTAAATTTTTATTGCACTTTTTGTTTGCTTTTCCCACCCTTGATTCTTTGTGAAAACAAACACACTAGCGCTACTACAACGCCGAGCGCTACAACTATGACAGCTACAGCCAGACCGATAACATCCAGTAAATAAAATTGGTACCATTTCAAATCCAAACCAGCAGCGCGCAAATGACGTGCGCCTTTGTGACGTATCACATAATCAATCCAGTAGAGTGCCGTCTCCCGTGGGCCCATGGGACGATCGTGGAAAATTCGCGAGATCCGTTTGATAGTGTCACGATAGGTGGAGTTGAAAAGCAATTGCTGCAGACCATTCTTCAAATCATCCCGCGTAAGCGTGTGGAAATCCAAAGTAATGGCATAGCCGCCATGCTCAGCTTTCTTCAAATTTAGATACTATATGGAGGGAGAGAAAACATATCGGGAGATATAATAAGTATTGCACTTATATTCAAGGATTATAGATTACAAAGTTTGACTATTGGAAGCCAAATTTTGGGAGTAACTGCGGCTGCCACATCATAGGAGATTTAGCAGCCAAATTTGCCCGTTTATTTCGCACGTATTCTTAAGAACTCATTGTGCAAACTTCGCACCGATTTTAAACTATGAGGTAAAAATCTGCTGAATGCGTTTTACATTTGTCCGATTACCCGAAAATTAGCACAACTAATGACTTAGTAGTCTGTTGAAATTGGATTTTGCTGAAAGTTTTGTTAGGTGAATACCAGTAGCAATATTTTTTACGGATTTGCAAGGTTGGCAAAACCCCTCCTGAATGTTCCCCGAGGGTGCCGACTGGTAATAGGTACCACAGTTCTCACTCTGCACGCAGTTGAGAGGTAGCTAGCTAAGGTAAGACTTCATGGACAAGTGTTCGTTACTCCTTAATAGTACAGCATTTGTAGAAGGAGTCTTACTATAGTGCGAGGTAAGGGGCCGGATCAAGATGTCATGCGACCCGTGCCGATGATCAGCCTGGGGGCCCTTTTGAAATATAGCCCAGTCGTTAGCGTGAGCTTACGGAAGTTATGCACAGGTGGACATCTCTTTTCCGACACTCGTTGGACCAACTATGAACGCATCATCAAATAACAACAAAAATTAAAACAAATAAATAAACCAGTAGGGGCAGCAAGCTCCGAGAAGCAAGCAGCGTTTAAAACGAGCTCTCAATGTGCAACCACGACGACTGAAGTCAAACTTAGTCACAGTGGACCGGCGCCAAGAGCTGGCACTGCGACGGAGGTTAAGCCTAGCTCCAGTACATCGACACCTCCTGCGGCAGTCGTCGGAACCAAACCAAGTAGTCGACATCCTGTGGCTATGCGGAGAACTGGGGAAGATACTGCCGCAGGTAGCTCCGAGACCAGTACTCTCGCCGGAAGATGGCCGGCAGTAAGGATCACCGATCCAACCAAAGCAGGGTACTTGGAGAGGCCTAATGCCATCAAGATACTCAAAAGGCTGCACGAAACACCACCAATAACGAAGGAGCTGACGAAGGAGGTAAGCGAGTCGATAGAGATAGAGTGGGCGAAGAAGGTACTACCTAATTACACGCTCGAAAGACCAACCACATCGTCAACTGCCACCAAAAGACAGAGGTCTTATGAAGAGGTTAAACCGTCAGCGAAAATACCGAAAAATCGAGGCATAGCGGCTAATAAAACATTCGCGGAAGTGGCCTGCAATTGCCGAAGGAAGAATTCCTAGGTCCCAATGGAAATGGGTGCAGGCTGCTCTGACCAATGTGACGCTGGAAGTGATACTAAGCAATACAGGCCCGCCACCATCATGTACTGACGCTGGCTGGTATCAAGGCCAAATTAAAATTATAGCCTGCGACGACGAAAGATCGGTAGAGTTTTACAAAGCAGCAATAGCGAAGATCGGGGAAGTCTACCCTGGAGGGAAGCTCATGGTAGTGGAGGTAAGGTCCCTACACCCTCCGACCCACAGAAAATCATGCAAATAATAAGTGCATGCAATGCGGGCCCACGAACGGCGGGCTGGAAATTTGTCAAGGCTTTTGGCAATACTGTAACAGTAGACGTTGTGGTGACGAAACGTGCCACAATGCAGGTAATGCTTTTGCTAACGAACGACTCGCTAGAACCTTTGGCGAAAAGCGAAGGTATCATAAACTACGGTTTTAGCAAGGTGAGAGTCAGAACCTATAAAACAGATGCTGATGCCATCGACCAATTGGAGTCAGAGATTGAAGCTAATGGCGCTGAGGAAGATCCAATGGAGTCCTCACGCGACGTCGAGAGCATTGACTTGGAAGGGTACTGTTCATCAGGGTCTGAGTTTACTGCCAGACTTAAGAAAATGAGTACGAGTAGGACAACTAGGCTTCCAGCTGGTTCGAGTACAACATACTCAGAAAGAGAGCTCTTGAGCGAATCACAAGAAGGTGATAATGCAAAGAATGCGTCTCCTTCAAATAAACCTATATCATAGCAAGCTAGCATCGCAAGCCCTAATTGATCGAATGGCAGCCGACAACCCTGATTTTGTCCTCAGTCAGGAGCCATGGATCAATGGAGGGTGCATCTGCGGATTGAGGACACCGAAATATAGGCTATACACAGCGGACTGTAAAGGTAAATCAAGGTCTTGTATTATGGCAAAAACAGAACTAACCGCATTTATGATCCACAAATATAGCAATATAGACACAACTACGATAAGCTGGCGGCCGCCGTAGCCGAATGGGTTGGTGCGTGACTACCATTCGAAATTCACAGAGCGAACGTCGGTTCGAATCTCAGTGAAACACCAAAATTAAGAAAAACGGTTTATGATAGATTAATGATAGAGTAAAAAAGCAGCCACAGCACTCTATACATGTAAAAGAATTGTGGGGGCAAAATGGGGCCTAACCCCAAAAATAGTGCACAGGCTATATACAGCGGTGGTATGGCCTATCATGACATACGGTGTCAACAGTAAAACGCCTAGAAAGTATTCAAAAGGGCGCTAGTCTCTGCATAAGCGGGGCACTAAAGACTACGCCCACGGCAGCGATGAATGTCATGCTGCACTTATTACCGATTGAGGCCTACATCAAACAGCTGGCAGCGAAATCGGCACTTAGGTTAAGAGAATTTTCTAACTTAGCCATTAACAAAAGGGTCACGCTAGAATACTAGACGAATACCTTCAAATACTTTCCTTCATCAAACGACAGATTTTTGTAGCTCAGCAGAGTTGCCTTTAAACACATCCTTTACCACAACTTTCCCAACGAGAGAATATTGGGACAATGAAGTAATGTACAATAGAAGCGGGTTCAGCACCTGTACTGATGGTTCCAGGTTCATGGTTCTGAAGGAATGAATGCCAACATGTCATTCCGGTTACCGGATCACTGTAGTGTATTTTAAGTTGAAATTTTGGCTTTCAGGGAAGGCCTGCTAGCCCTAAATAAAAATGTCCTCACCACAAGAGATATAAACATATATTCAGATAGCCAATCGGCCCTGAAAGCTTTAAAATCGCCTAATATTAACTCGAAGACACTAAAAGAATGTATCGACGTTTTGACAGAACTATCACAGTACTTTGTAATAAACCTGCTCTGGGTGCCGGGTCATACGGGCATAGAAGGCAACTGCAAAGCAGATGAAATAGCGAGATTGGGTACCACATTACCGATCCAACCAGACAAAGCGAACATACCTATACCTTTAGCAACTTGTAAAATGCTCATAGATAAACACATTATCAGTGCCGCCAATAGTGTATGGTCCCAGTCCCTGACCTGTGCAACTAGTAGAATGACGTGGCCGGAATGGAATACGGGCCGCACAAACCGACTGCTGACACTAAACAGGAAGAATATGAGAAATCTTCTCGGGGTCCTAAGCGGGCATTATCTGTAATTGTAATTTTAATGGTATGAGAAGTCTGCATCGACTTCGAAAACTCACAACAATGGAACGAATTAAAGTGACTTCTGAAGTAATTGAAAGCCTTTATAATCGGTACAAACACGGAATTACGGCAATGAACTTATAGTAATTTGCTTAAACTTGTACTAACACGTTTCAATTGACGAACTAAAGAGTCGTAAGAACATATATGTTGCACAACATGTTGACAAACCGAGCTGTGCCGTAGCAGTGACCAGCTGCACCCGTACACATGAAATTGGAAAACAAACTTGGCTAAACATCTAACAAAGTATGTAGTGTTCCGAAACTAACTTTTTGTATCTACTTTCGAAGCTAACCGGTATAATATATAAACATATTTATCTCATAGTTAACTTACCTGATCGCAGTAGAAGGGCATGCCTAGTATTGGCACGGCATGATACACAGCTTCTTGTGTGCCAAAGAGCCCACCGTGAGCAATGAAAACGCGAACATTAGGGTGTGCCAAGATATCATTTTGTGGCATCCATTTTTTTATCATAACATTTTTTGGTAAATTTGCAATGCTATCATTTTCGAATTTCCATAAGACGCGTTGTTTAAGTTGACTGAACACGTCAAGGAAAACCTGCAGCTTTTCTGGAGGCATATCCTTACTCTGAACTTGAGTGCCCAAACTGAAGTAAATTACGCCATTTTCTGATTCATCCAAAAATTTCTGTAGATCAGTGGGAAGTGGTTTTGGTGGATAAATATGCATGCCCCCGACATTGATCATGCTATCTATTGTGGGGCCAGCCGATGATAACGGTGTATAGTTATTAATTAATGTGGCAGAGAGATTCTTATCCATAGCCGAAACACTTGGGAATTCAACTGCGAAAAAGTTGGAAATAAATATAATACAAGTAGGTTAACTTCTTCATGTGACTAAATGCGTTTAAAAAAATATTTCATTGTCTTACTTGGCAAATGTCCAAAGTATTTCTTTACAAGCTCATCCATTCCCGGAAAGGTTTTAAATTCTCGATAGAGGTCATAATATAATGAGTGGTAAGTATTTTGTACACGTTCCCAGAAAGTCATGTGCTCAGTTAGTGGTAGATAACTGTGAGGCACATATGACCAAGGTGTGATAATGCCAAACATCTGACTCATATAAATTTGTTGAGCAAATGTGGCAGAGCTGATTACAGGTATATTGTAAACGTGGGCTAATGCTAAAAATGCGTCTTGATAGAATTGTTCTACCAATAATAAATCATATACACCCTCGGTTTGTTTGGCATTGATGATGTTCTGTACTTTGGGCTGCTTGAGTGCGTGTTCTGTGGTGGCTATGCCCATTACGTGCACCATTTCCATGAATAATGCCATATCTTTTTTCAAATCATATATCGAGATTGCGCCGAAGTGCTCTTGAACTACAAGAGAAGTGCGTTGAATGTATAGGTATATCGTAAATATAAAATATGTATTTAAATTAAATATCGTATGTGTATATGTACACTTGTGCTCACATTATTAAGACACCTTGTCTTTTTCCAATATTTACAATATTTTTTGTGCTAAAAGTTTTACTTAATTTTTTATCAAAATAAAGATCATTGAATAATGCAAACCTTATATATAAAAATTCCAAACTTTGTATGAAATTCAACGCGCTATTTAATCAGAATTTCTAGGCAGCTTCAGGCATTCAATTCTGATATAACAAAATTAAATTTTAGCATAATTAAACTCATAATTGATAGTTATTTAATAAAAATGGCATACGATGTTGAGAGTTTTTACCAAATAAACTTCTATCTTTTTTCCTAGTTTGCTAAAAAAACTTTCTGATTAAAATGTTGAAATTTTGATGAGAAGTTTTTGATATTTGTTAAATTTTTATGAATTTTGAAAACAATTTGGAACTTAAATTTTTCTATTTGGTGTTTGCTATGGGATGAACTGTATTTTTATAAAAAAAAAACGAAAAATTGAAAACAATTAAAATTGAAACACTGAAATATTGCGAATATTATAAAAAGGTAAAGTGACTTAATTACATGAACACAAGTGTTTGACGCAAACACTCACAATCTTTCATTAAATCGTATTCTGGTTCAATAAGTATCTCTGTATAGTTGCTGCCCAATTTAAGTGGTTCTAATGTTAGTCCAGTTATCATGGTGACCTATTGATTATTTGGTAGAGAAATTAGTTTAATTTCAGTGACTATAATTTAGATAAAATGAAAGTTCTACCTGATGCCCATGTTTAACCAACTCGCTGATCAGCGCACGATGCATCATGTAGTGACTTCTGCCTGAAAATGAATACACAGCAAGTATTTTCGCGCCATCAGTAGTAGGTGATTGAGCCACCAGGATGGAAAGTGACAGAAGAATGTAATAGATTTTTAAACCCTGTATGGAAATAGGCAAGATGAAAATTTAATGAATGCTGTTAAAAGTTATGTCTTAAACGATGCATGAGAGGCTACTTTATACTTTATTACAAAATTATAATATCGAAGGAATTCCAGCTCTGCTGCGTAAGTAAGCAAATATTTCGATTGAACTTCTTTCTATGAAGCTTGTGTAATGGCAACTCTAGTACTCTGCAAACAGTTTCAGTAACTTAAAACCTCTTCGTAACGATTTTGAGTAACAGCTAAAGATATTATGTACTTTTGAGTAGAAGGGCCCTACGTCATCCCAGAATGCACAAAAGTTTGGAACTTTCTACTTTTGCCTTACGCGAATCCTACCCAAATAACAACTTTTTAAGGAAGAAAAACTGTTGAATCTATTAAATTTAATAAATTAGCAGCTAAAACTAGAAGAAATATGACATGATTTGAAAATATGTATACGAGCCGGAAACAAAATAGCAATCGACAGTATGAGTATTCCAAGAGGAACTTAATCCAATAAAAGTGGTTTTCGGAAGAAGCACCAAATAGTCTAATAGTCGCCTGTTTTTTTTTTTGGAAAATCTGGTCAGAACGCAACTGTTCTACAGGAGAATCTGAAATCAGTTAATTCTCAGTGGTACACGACTATTTGTATGCCAGCATTTTTTCGGTGAATTAAGGAAAACCATCCACCGAAGACGAATCATCTTTCACCCCGACAATGTGAGCTCTCACGTATTGCCTCACACAAGAGAGTTTTTGAGCCGTCAAAAGATCGAATTAATACGTGATCCGCTTCACAGACCTGACTTGCTAACTAATGATTTCTTTTTGTTCCCGAATATGAAAAATAAAATACGAAGTGAACGTTTTTCAACGCCTGAAGGAGTAATTTAAACAGCTCGTTTTGTAGGCATCGACTTCGGAATGCTAAAAGTGTTTTTTCAAAATTGATTCAAGCGATTGCAGAAGCATATTGTCTTATAGAAAAACAATAAAGCCATTTCATTTATTTCTTACTGTGTTTTTATTACTGGGCTCAAAATTTACTACTTCTTTCGACCTGGTGTTGTCAAACAAAACAAAAAAAACTATTCAACCGAATCGTCTGAAATTTTAATATCTTGTTCACAACATCAATGGCTATCGCCCGTACTAGAATCATATTGTTATTTCAATTATTTGGTATTTTTTTGATTAAAAAACTGAAAAAAAAACGATTTTCAGAGTTTCAACATCAAAACCGCGCCATTTTGTCATTTTTTTTATTCTAGTACGGGACATAGCTACAGTTATACTGATTAATATTTTGTTTGCTCTTGTGTTGCAGATAAATAGAAGTTAAATAAGAAGCCTAAAAAATTTAAATATCGTTTTTAATTTTTTTATTGCAAAAAAAATTCCTGAAAATACCCTAAATTTTCGAGCTCTTGACCACCGGGACCCCTTATAATACAAAAATTTACCAAAAAATTATGAATGTCTCTAAAGGCCAATATTTCGTAAAAGTAAAATGAAAAATTCCGTTCATATGAACTTTTAACTTACAAGTGTCCATTCCTTGGGTTTTAAGTGATCAAAGTACCATAAAATTTCCCAAAACTGATTTTTCTAACGGCTAAAATAAATATTTCACAATTAGATCATTATGTGGGTTTGACGTCGTTTATTAGGCTAGTTACTATAGTTTCAGTCAACATTTGATTTTTTCTTAATATGTATTTTTACAATCGTGGAAAATTTTGAAAATGAACGAAAGCACTAATTAGGGGTTTTTTTTTAATTTAGCACTTTTGAATACTCCATACATTTCGGCTCATATGTAACTAGTGAATCTGCTGATGCAATCGTTTTTCTATTCCACACCGATGGCAAAACTTATCCCATACTAAATGATTTAACTATCATACTATACCTAAAATTTTGGCGCCGAACATAAGCATTGATTGCTTTCTCATTGTTATGTTTTCAACAAATAATAAATAATAAATAATTGGCACGGACACTTCTGTTCGGTGTTTGGCCGAGTTCCTCTTCCCAACCGCAGATATTTTTTATGATGCGCTTTTTCAATGCAGAAATGCATGGTGTACATTCATTATGATGTTTCGCGCACGAAGATTCGAACCTACATACTCCGAATGGTAGTCACGCATCAACCGTTCGGCTCAATATGTATTTAGATCATAAAAATTACATAAGAATTTTTCGTTATTAGACTGCTCAAGGCCATTTTTTTAAATACATTAGTCTGAAAATTTTTTATCCATCAAATCACCTTATGCTGTTAAAAAACATAAACAAAAATACGGCACTGCAGGGCTTGAACCTGAATAAAATATGCAACTAAAATTATATGGATAAACGATTCGACTTATGTAGATACCTGCGCTGCACCTTAATTTATTACTTCATTTTCTAAATCGACAGTTCGCTATCGATTCGCAGTGGGCATTTATCTTACCACATGAAGTATAGTGAATCAACTTCAGAACTTCAATTTTAGACCTCGAAAAAATGTTATTTAACATTTGCGCTTCTTATTTCAGTAACATTTTCTGGTATTATGGCTTTTGCTATAGTTTCTGCCACCTTAGAATTTGTTCTATCATCGCTGATATTCCAACACCAAGATTTTGAGATAGCATCAATGAGATCGCCGAACAATTAGCAGATTTACTACGACACTAGTGGACATTTTGGGGTCTAAGAAAAAAATTTTGCATTTCACATTTATTCTAATAATTTTTTTCTAAATTTTACCACCACTTTAGAGCGGATTTCTTATTTATTATTTTTGATTTATCACTGTTCAATAGACTTCGCATAAATTAAGAGAACCTTGTCGAGTAACTTTTCTAGGAAAATTTAAATGCTTTTAGGAACACATAGCACTTGAAAAAATAAAATAAAAAATACACTTTATTTTTTACCTATTTTTGCTTTTTTGTAATATATTTAAATTTGGTATACTTCCTTATTATTACCATTTTTAATTTTGACGATCTAAAATTGTATCCCTTTCATACAAAATTTATTCATTTATCAATTTCACTTTCGCTTTCGTTAGTATTACTCAATTAAGTACAAGGCCACCGTACTTGGTAGAATAGAGTTTTGTACTAAAATCATAATAGTTAATTTTCTTTTATTTAAGTTAAAAGCTTGATAACTAATTTTTATTGATATAATACTTTCTAGGATTAATTTTACTGCGCTGCTGATAGTAACATGGGTTGCAAACAGAGTTGCCAAGCATCATTGATACATAAAGTTCATACTATAAATGATCCAAGTGCACGTGGACATAGTGAATTAAATAAGATCTTGAGTTGAACATAATTTGATTTTTTGTTGAACAAATATATCGAATTCATATTTAATATTATTTTGAACACTTATATTTAATTAAATAAGTTAAAAACACCCAAATGAAGGCGTGAGCGCCAATTATTATTTATTATTTACCTCGAATTCACTAGAAGAATTCATGCGTATACGGTTCAAACGGTTCCCAACTTCCGAGTGCGGTTAGATATTCTCTGGAGAGCGATCAAGCATCTCTTTGCCGTCACTCTAAGGTAAGAACGAAAACCTTGGTTGGGTGGTTCTGATCTATTCGAATTAATTTGTTTTTTTTTTAATTAATTCGGAATGATTTTAAAGACTGAAGGTTTAAATTTATGTACTCAGAGTATTACTACGAGTAATATTCTAATGAAATTTAGTAAAAGCTTACACTCACACCAACGCTGCAAAATTTTCTTGTCATTTCTTGACATAATTGAACGCAATGAGCAATTCGAATGATTTTATGGCAACACTGATGGCACTTCAAGTCCGTTGTCTTTCAAAGACCGATAAGAAAACTAGCCGAACATTTTCAGATAATCTATCTTATGTTATCCTAACTGCACGTACATATATATGTACATACATGTAAATATTGACGACATATTAAGTAGTTTGTTTGTAAACAATTAATAAGAAATAATACGTAGGTATAGTATGTATGTATGTATATAAGAAACTTGCAATACAATATAATGGAGAGGGTAGTGGACGTAGAACTACTACGAATTTCTAGGCTTTCTAGAAAGTAATTGTACATTTTTAATTGGATCGCATTTATAGTCAGTCGATTTCTTTGTAAGTCTGAGGTTGTCCACCGGTGCCCGAAACTGCCCATTTTGTATTTCTTTTGTCGGTTATGGGACTTTTGAGAGCCGCTTTAAGAGAGAAATTTGTGTTTCTTACTAGCCCGAAGTCGCCCAGAAAAATCAAGTTTGAGTAAACTGTCAATTTTAGTTGTTAACTGTTTAAGAAGAAGGAGAATTAAAAATACGAATAAACAGCAACAAATAACTTTACCGTTTTGTTTCGGGTAATATATAGATTTTTTTTTTTGAGGTCCAGTACTTCTCTCTAATTTAAGCTAGAACGGCATTTTGTTCTTGTGTCCGAAGCTTGCACGTAAATAAAAAAACATATCTAAATCGGTTTCCTTTCAAATTTTTGGTAATTAATATTACTAGATGCGTACTAACAATCAAGAAAGTAAATATGTACTCTGACAGCCAAGCGGCAATTAGGGCCCTCAGGTCAGTGACGGTGGGTTCGAAACTGGGCAGGGATTGCCTGGTCTCACTTTCGACAGCACCTGAAGTCTTTGACCAAAGCCTCCTATCTCCTCCTTCTCCTATCATCGTATCGATTTTCTCCTTCACTTTACTTCCTTTTCAATGGTATCACAAAGGACAAGTCCGTTTATCTTCGTCCAAGTGTGCCCATTCCTTGGGTAACCCTTCCAACCTTACCTAACCTAGTACTACTATAAGTTTACAGCGTATTGGACCTATTTGATGGAAGCAATTTAACTCTCCGCAGGGAAGTGTGCCATATATAATGTACAAGTATATATCTGTGTATGTGTGTAGCACAATAGCAAAGATAAAGTTTGAAAATTTGGCTGGAAATAATAATCAATAATCATTTTTTATTTACTACTTCATGACCTTCATTGTAATAGTTTTTATCCTGATACAGGTAACACCAAGCACGAGAAATTAACGACAATAGCTACTATTATCGATAGACTGCGAATAAACCCGAGAGCATCAACTTGTCGCAAATGACAGCAGCTCAACATAAGCATCATTAAGCTGAGGAGTACTGTAAGTATTATTTATATAATTATATGAAATTTTCCTATAAAATATTATATAATATTACATAATTAGGGCAACAAGAAAACTCAGATGTGGCACCAAAACTTTTTTTATCTGTATTTGGAAACACCACATTATCTTCCAGCTCCACTCGAACCAAAAATTGAGTGTATTCGATAGTTGCAATATTATCACGTATAAGACTGGTGACTTCTATGCATATTTTTCTTTTTTCATACTACTAAACTCTGTGAAGATTTATCGCTACTACGAGCAGCAACACTTATCTGTGGTCTATCAAAATATGTATACACCATGACACAGCTATATTTATGTCCAATCGCGCCATTGTCGTCTCGTCGCCAAAATAATTACTTATCTAGATAGATACAGTCCCTTTCACTTGATTAGAGGCAATAATTTTTATTTAGTAAAATTATTACTAAGGCAACCGTACTTAATCTAGTATCAAAGTGTTTCTACTTCGCTTTAAAATAAGCATTCATCAAAATATTATTCCATCTAACGGTGTTTCGCAGCAGTAAACTTATATACCACATATATATATATATATATTAGGCCGGGTCGATTTGTGGGGAGGCAAAAAAATCGCCCGTCTCCGTCTGATGTGTATCGATAATGCATTTTTCTCGTAGTAGAACAAATATTGACTGTTTGTATATTCACAACTACTTCAAGTGCGTATGGTTTTTTTCAAAGCAGGATATTCTACAATTGGCATTTAGTAAAATATAAGACATACTTTATCGGCTGATATTTTTTAAAATGGCAATGAAAAAAGTAAAAGACGACCCACTTCAGCTGCAATGCAAACTGGTAGTAAAGAAGCTCAGAACTAATAGTACATGTGTTTGACTGCTGACTTTGGGTAGATAAAAATTTAATAATTATAAAACAAAATAATAATTATTTACTCATTGCTGCAGGCTCTCTTTGAATAAATATATATGTATACATATGTTTATTGACATGTATGGTTGTAGGCATACCTACATACATACTATATATACCATATGGCAAGGCTATGCCACGCTGTGGTCCATCGGATCTCGTCCGAACATCGAAGTTAAGCAACGTCGGGCGCTGTTAGTACTTGGATGAGAGATTGCCTGGAAAACCACGTGGTGTTTGTTCAGACCCCGGTAACTATTTTTTATTGTTTAGTTTATTTTCTTTACTGTATATTTAAACTATATTTTTTGGCGATATATGTATATGCAAACATTAAAATAATTACTAATTAAAGTAATTTTTTTTTATATATGTATTTGCATTATTCACACAAATTTGGTTATAACTACATTCGTATGTTCGAACATCACTTATGTTCAGTATATAAACCATCAACCATCTTATTTCTTCATAGTACTATCTTTATGTTCTGAGTAATACTAAATTGTAATGAATCAAGCCACCAAAATGGGAAATAATAAAAGTAAGCAGAGTTAAGCAATTCCAACAATATTGCAAATAAAACTCATGAGTTCTTCATGCTTTCACAAATCTTTAAACACAAATTTGTTCTTAATAAACTTTATTTTATTCTACGTACACTATCAGCATCCAAAAATATCGGACAT
>JAYXIM010032523.1:0-31743 GCA_037575425.1 Anastrepha fraterculus
GCCAGCAACGAGAGCAAGCGTCTTCCTCGCATTACAATGAAATCCGACTAAACGGGAAGCTTCACGTAATACTAAAGTGAACAAAAAGGTTTGTCCTGGCCGTATCACGCCTTAAGGCAGGAAGTGATATGTACGCTGATAAGCCTAGGATGCAACTTGGCTATTGTTTCACTAAATATTACACCAAAACTAATTACAGAGCATAATATTTATCAAAGTTTGTTGTTTCCGACATATAAATGAATAAACTTGTGGAATTTTATTATTTGGATACGCTTGTTTGGTTATAAATGTTTTTAATGGACCTGTAAAATGTTTACCTAATTTGACCGAAATCGTCTCGAATTGCTGGTTCGCGCAAGCGAAAAAGGCTTCGAGTTCAAAGAGTTAATAACTTTTTAAAGAACATATACAAGACGATGCAAAATTAATCACCCACTCCATATTATAGAATCATATTCACATCTCTCTCTAGTGTAAGAGCCATTAAACTGTGGGCTATTTCTTTTAATACGAAGATCGTTTGAAAATCCATGCAAAGTCAGAGAGAATGTATTACTGGCGCATATCGAGGTTATGTTTAGTTACTAGCAATTGTTGGAAGGACACACACCAAGTCTCAGCCAGATGGGTATATTTCTTTTCGTTTGGTATTCGTTTGAATCGAAGGAGTCGATTGATTTTCCTTTTCTATCACGACAACGCACCAGCTCACGCCTCAGCAGTTGTGGTTACAAAATTAATGGAAATTTCGAATTCCAACACATTTCACTTCCGTCTATACTGCAGCCTTGGTTCACCCTGATACCTCGGACCGTCCTGAGGGTCAAATTAAATATTTCCATTGTTCAGAATCATTTTTTGTTTTTTTTTTTTTAATATAAAAGTTACTCATAACAAAACCGTTTTATAGTCCATTAAATTTTGGTCCAATAAAATGCGAGTTATAAATAGCTCAAAATTCGCGTTGATTTCGGTCTTGCGTATTTTCTCCATATAACGAACGCCCAACATATTTTATATAGGGAGCAAAATACCTAACACCGTCAGAAAAAAAAAATTGTCAAAAATCAATGGGATTTTCGGGCTACTAAAATCTGCCTTTCGTAAAATCAAAATTTAATAGGCAATAATTTTGAATACCCGAAAAGTTTCCGGAAGTTATTAAGATTAAAATGTTTGAAATTTTGTTGAATTTTTTTTTTTTTTTAATTTACAAAAGGTTTGTTTGGAGACTTAAACTGATCTAAATTACAAATATAGCATTCTATTTTTCTCATTTATAAGTAGTTTATGACATTTTATATGTGGTGATTTATGAAAAATTTATTGTTAAAATTATTCCATCCGAAAAGCCTGGTTTGTCTTTGGTTTAAAAATCACGTTGATTTTTGACAATTTTTTTCTGCTGACTGTGTTCACCACAAAAAGATTGTGGAGTAGGCGTTCAATGCAGAAAATGCACAAGACGGCGTCCGAAAAATCAGTGTGATTTTTGACACAACAAAATTCAGTGAGCTAAAAATTGCATACCTACATACAAATTTCTTAGTAAAAAGTTAATCAGCTGCGCCGTAGAGGGGGGAAAATACGTCAGCTGAACGCAATGATACATCCTTGCTTCGGCTGTCAGTCTTCCCACCGCTAAAAACGCAGCGGACCATCATTATTATATTTTCATATGTGTCCAAAATTATGTAAAAAAATTTCAATCGGCATAAAGTAGTTTTACTTTTCAATTTTCTTTACAAGTTCACCTGTTCAGTTGACGTGTTTTCCCCCCTCTACCACGCAGCTGACTATTTTTTTTATTCAACTAAATGTGAACAATACATGAAACAAATTTCAGCCGGTATAAAATGAGTTAGTAGAAATCTTTTTTCGACACGTTTCGTACCCTCCCACAATCACACCCACCGCAGGTGCGCCAGCTGACGTTCACTTTCGTTATTCATGAAAGCTAAATCACAAGTAAAGTCAAGAATTTAACGGCTCCCGGACTATGAGTGGAAAGTAAGCCGCACAACCTCACGCAGCAGCCAACTGCTTTGCAAGGAGTGCGCAGAGCATCATAGCTCATTTATATAACGCAAAACCCCAACTAAATTGTTCTTTAGTTGCTTATATTAACTAGTTGCAATGTAAAAAATCTAGTCTAATATTTCATTTATTCCATCTAGTATTTCGTTTAGATGCGTCTAAATGCGTCATTTGGGCGAAAAAAATTTAAATGCGAATTCAATTCACGCATTTCGCCATATAAATTGGCATTTCCATAGTGACAAATTTCAACGCATTCAAACAAAATCATGTAGTAAATGCGTTTCAAGTAAAATATTTTTTCCAACATACCAAAAAGTCAGCAGCTCTACCAAAAGTTTTTATATACAAGTCTTTTTCGCATTTCCTAACTTAAAGTAGGTTCTTTTTTACAAATAATTGGCCAAATTTCTGTTGGCTAGTCGCAGATTTTACTCCTTTTAAAAATAATGGCTAGCATTTTACTTCTATTTAAATTTCTATCAAATGGCTTAACTTAATTCTATTCGTGTTCTGTCTTAAAGTATCCGCTAGAAAAGTAAGGAAGCTAACCTAATGGCACATTGAAATGTCAAAGGAAATGCAAATAAGACAATGTAAATACTTTTTATTTCACTTTGCTCATTTTAAATTATGCATTTGAACTCAATGTAAATCTATATATATAAAAATGAAATGATGTTCGTTCGTCCGCATTTTTTTGGGCCGATACGAGGCCAATTTTATTCGTTCTTTTTTCATATTATAGGGATCCACTAGGGGAAGGTTTTTAGCAAAAAAAAATTTCTTTTAAATATTTTCTTCATATAAAAAAAAGAAAAAATCAAAATATTGTCCAAAACAAAACTTGCTCGATTGTTAGATTAAAGTAAGTTTCGAATCGACATTCATTTTATGTGTACAACTTTTTTTGAATTTTTTGTATTTGTATTGTGATACAGAAATGTATTGTATACAGAAATTTCAAATGATTCGAATGAAAATTTTTTTTTTTTTTTTTATTTCTTCCATAAAATATTACACCTGTCGTTAGACAATAAGTAATTTGATTTACAAAAAGATGGAATGAGAGTGATATTGAAGGGCCAATGCCCCCAAGCTCATTTAGAAGAAATATATACATATTATTTAAAAACAAGTGGTTAACAAACAATGACATATACGATTAGTTGACAATGGATTACAAGGATTTTGCAAGATCTGTTGGTGTTTGACGGTTAAGCCGACTTTGGGTAGATTTTTCTTTATTTGGTAGTCTTCTCATCATAGGATTTGTATGCGTTAATAGTCTATTTATGTGTCTTCTGCTAGCGCTTTGTATTGTTTCATCAATAGTATCGATGTCAAGGTCGCGTTAAGGTCCTAAGTATTTATGAAAATAATGTTTCAATTCAATTGAGCAATGCTTTCTTTGACCAATTCTATATGGAAATGAATGCGTTTGAAATGATAAAAAAAATTCTTGGAAAATTTAAAATGAATGGTGCTTCATTGGAAAAATTCAAAGGTTATAAGAACATACACAAGATAAAGTTAGAATTCGAATTTTTAGATTTATTTTGTTTATTTCTCATTTTTTCAGAAGTACACCACACAACAACTCATTCCAACTCTAATTTTGAAATCCTGTTGGAATTGGTGATCGATAATTTTGTCACTATAATGGTCAATGAAAATTTGCGTGTATCAGACCCTGCATATTATTTACCATATCAACTTTTTATGGAACATATGGACCAAATGAACACAAAAAAATAATTTAGTTTTGTTTTGATTTTTTGCAACATTTTGGTTTTCAGTTAATACAATAAAAACAATACTGTTTTTTCGAGAACACAAAATTCTAAATTTATTACGTTGTTTGTTTAGAATTTTTTTAGAAAAAAAGTAAATTGTTTGGTTTTGAGGAAATTTGTTTATTGTTGCTATTTGTGAAAGTGTAGATATTTGTAAGTATTTGACTATAATCCTAAAAGTTAATGGAATACCACTATGACACATAGAAAACATTTTTTCAAAGGGGTGTTTTTCGAAAATTATAAAAAAAACTGTTTTCAAAAATTTTGAAGAAATAAAGTAAAATGAAAAAATTTCAAAAGCATGAAATTTTTTCAAAACCAAATTTTCCTCAAAAAGATAAAAGAAATTTCTTCGAAGAGGTGTTTTTCTAAAATTACAAAAAAAAAATTCAAAAATTTTAAACAAATAAAATAAAATAAAACTTTTTCAAGGGTATGAAATTTTTTCAAAACAAAATTTTCTGAAAACCAAGCAAAATTTAAAAAAAAAATGGTGTTTTGAAAGCATTTCATATTCCACTATTAATAGAGAATATATTTTTTCGAGGGAGTGTTTTTCAAAGCGGAAAAAAATCTTTTTTAACAAATCAATTTAAACTTTTACAAAAGTATGAAATTTTTTCAAGAACAAAATTTTCTCAAAAACGTTAAATTAAAAAAAAAAATAGTTTTTTCAAAATATTTAATTTTCAGCAATTAACTGAGAAGAAATTTGTTAGAACGAAGTGTTTTTCAAAACTTCAAAAAACACTTTTTAACCAAAAAAAATAAACCTTTTTTCAAAAACAACAGGAATGATAACATTGCCTAACAATTTCTGCACTTTTGCACAGTCTAAAGAGGCATTGATACAGAGTGTATTTCCAAACATAGTTCAACATTACAAAAACCATGATTGACTCAGCGAAAGAGCAATTTTAGCTGGGAAAAATAAGGACGTCAATGATATAAATTCAGCTATTTTAGATCAAATACCTGGTGACATAGTTGCATATAAGTAAGTCAATGGCCACTATTTACTGATCAAGATGATGTCGTAAATTATGCAACTGAATTCTTAAACTCACTCGATTTGCCAGGCCTACCACCTCATAATTTACGATTAAAAATTGGAGCACCGATTATTATGCTGCGCAATAGTAATGTGCCCCGACTTTGCAACGGTACCAGACTCGCTGTGAAGAAGCTAATGGGCAACGTTATCGAAGCAACAATTTTGAAACGGAAGTACAAAGGAGAAGACATTCCTGAATTCCACTGATTCCGGCGGATTTACCATTCGATTTCAGACGTTTGCAGTTCCCTATTCGCCATGCCTTCGCTATGAGAATTAATAAGGCGCAAGGACAGTCTCTACAAATGTGCGGTATTAATTTAGAATACCCAATTTTTTCTCATGGACAATTGTATGTAGCTTGCTCACGAGTTGGCAAACCATCGTCATTATTCACGCGAAAGATGAAAAAACCAAAAACGTTGTCTACCAAAAAGTGTTACAATAAAGTTCGAATGAAATTGTATCAAAGAATTTGCTTTGTTTCGTATTAATTTTATTCTCTTTCAGCAAATCATTGAATTTATCGTCTAGCGAAGCGGGCGAGGGTACGCTAGTATAATATAAAATGCGAAGTCAAAAAAAAAATTTTTTTTGCTGCAATCGATTCCTAATGTGAATATTTGAGAATACGCACACAGAGTAACAGAGTCTAATTCCCAATATGTCTGTATATCCCCGCACAAAGCCAAAAGCTGACTAGCGCCCGGTAGTTATTATGCCCTGCGGCATTCTACGATTTTTTCATGGCAACCTAATGTTATGAAATATTTTAAGTGAAACGAAGTTTTTTAGTATTATTCAAATATATCCATATTAAAGCAAATAAAAAATTATGCATAGCTCAAGTAATTGTTTGCTTACCAATCGAGAAGAAACAACCATTTCAACTCTTCTAAAGCAAGCTCCCCTCCTCAGTTCAGCCTTATTTTCAGTAACCAACTTTCTGTGAGCCTTCGCTGACAAAATTTAGAAATAAAGAAACATTAAATTTATAAAAGCTGCTTTTTTAAATAATTTCATTTACCTTTTTGGCGAGATTCCGTCACATATCAGGAAATTCGTGATTAATTTGGTATTTTCACTAAACGACTTTTCGCCTAACCGACTTGATAATTCAAAGGTTGCTGAAAAAATTCAACAAATTGGTTCCGTCGAGGATACAAAAAAGCAGGTAGACTGGCAAATCAAAAACTACTCTGTTCAGAATTTTTGCTGCTATAGCGTCAAGTGTTGCTGAACAAACTTGAGCATCGATATCACGACGCTTTCAACAATGCAACATTCATGGAACAACCGTTCAGCGGTTTTTACCTGAAGATGAGCTCATGGTGAACATGGAGATGATGCTAGCTTTCTTATTTTGAAAAAAAAAAATCAAAAAAAAAAATAGTGAAACCTGAAAGTATATAATTTGTTACTAATTCTATTTTAAAGCAACAACTAGGCGCGTCTTTTGATAGACCCAGTTTTTACGCTGTTGCCATTGACGGAGGATTGCCATTGTTTACCGATGGCGACAGCTATTAGAAAAACCATTTTCTATCATTTTTCAACTAAATAAAGGGTACTTAAATTTCAAGGGCCGATGTTGAATGTGAACCACACCTAAACATCAACGACACCGTTGGACTTCTTTCTTTGGGGTTATTTGAAAGAAAAGGTGTACTTCGATAAGCCAGCAACAATTTAAGAGCTAAGGGATGAGATAATTCGGCACATTAACGGCATAGAACCTCAATTATGCCTCAGCGTCATCGAAAATTTGGACCATCGGATGGAGGTGTGCCGCCGAGGCCGTGGCGGCCGTTTGGCCGATATTTCATTCTATACGTAATTGAAGTATACCAAAATTATCATAATAAAGAGAAATGGCAATAATTTCTTAAAAAAATTGTATTTTATTCAAAATCAACACCGGCCCATAAAACTTAACCACCCTTTAGTTACAAAGGTAAAATAAGTGGCAAAGTTTAAGTTGACCGGAAAAGTGTCTATTTGTTATTTCATCTATAAGTCAAAAAATGTGTACAAAAACGAAAAATATCAACTAATATACGAGGTGTGTTCAAAAAGTATCGCGAATTTTGTGTTGTTTAAACATTTTATATTTATTCATTAATATCTATTTTGTCCCCTTCAAAGTAATCCCCATGAGATATTATGTACTTGTGCCAACGTTTTTTCCAATCTTCGAAGCACTTCAAAAAATAATTTTTTTTATCTCGTTCAGCTCCTCCTTCTTTATCTCGTCAATCGTAGCGTAGCGTCGTCCTTTCATGGGCCTCTTCAGTTTCGGGAACAAGAAAAAGTCACAGGGGGCCAGATCTGGGGAATACGGTGGCTGTGGTATCATTAGTGTCTTGTTTTTGGCCAAAAAGTTGCGCACAAGCAACGATGTATGCGCAGGGGCGTTATCGTGATGCAAGAGCCTATTTTTGTTCTTCCACAAATCCGGGCGTTTCTCGCGGATCGCTTCGTGCAAATTGCGCATAACTTGCAGGTAATATTCCTTATTGACCGTTTTACCCTGTGGCAAGAACTCATGATGCACAACGCCTCTGCAATCGAAGAAAACGGTAAGCAAAACTTTTACATTCGACCGAACTTGTCGCGTTTTTTTCGGTCTTGGTTCGTGCGGCAGCTTCCATTGAGATGATTGAGCTTTGGTTCCAACGTCATAACCATAAAAGTTTCGTTTTAATCTATGTTAGAGCATACGGCTGAAATGATTGTTGAGATGAAAAAATAAGTCTTTCAAGCAGTAATGGAAGAAGAGAGCACGGAGTCTGTTAGACGTATTTGATAGGGTTGTCGATACTTCAAATCCATTAATTTCCACACTATTCTTAAATTGACGCTTACAAAAGCGCAAACCAAAACTTAACAACCAAGATGATGAAATTAATTTAAATGAAGATGTTATATTTAAATTAAATCTACAAAATGAATTAGATTTAAGTAATTAATAATGTTTTCTATAATAAAAAAAATGAATTGTCACGTTTACATTAATTGTTGCAAAAGGGTTAATTTTAATTTGTGGTCGTTAATGAGTTAAATTCCATTTTTTTTAAGATTTATTCTTACTAGTGAATTTCTGACTAGTTTTGGTTTGAATATCATGATTTTTAACTGTAATTCATTTTGCACAGAAAAAGTCGTCATTTGACCCGTAGTGCAGTGCTTAGTTTTTTAGTGATGCTCTTTCGAAGTAATTTTATATGTTTTTATATATATGAGTATATGTACATGTGTACGTACATACATGCATACATGTAGAAACAGCTATTTAAAAGCGTATTATTACTTATTTTATTTTGTTTCTCTAATTTTAATTAGAATTTTTATCATAGAAATAAAGTCCCTTCTGAAATAAATATTATGTCAATCAAAGTTTAACACTTCGTTATAAAATTTCAAGCTTTTAAATGGAATTAAAAAACAAACAGGGTATCCAGTTTTATAGCCCATTAAATTTTGGTAGAAAAAAGTGCAAGTTTAAAGTGGCTCAATGGCTCTCGTCGAATTTTTATATTTTTTTTCTGTAACAGTTTTGCCCATTTTCTCCATATAATGAATGCCCGACATTTGTTTGTTTTTTATATAAAGAACTCAATCATGTACGTACGAGATACAGTAGAAATTCGATTCTTGTATGTAATGAAAACAAGGCTCGGTGCAAGTTTCGTAGTTATCGCAAGTACTGAAGTTTTTTTTCCGTAAAAATTAAAATAGTTTTTATTACAGATAGTTATTATAGGAATTTGTTTTTGTTATATTAGTTGAGGGGGGAAACCGGTTTAGATCGATCAAAAAATCGTTTTTTTTTATTACATGAATCGTTAGTATAACTACTCAAGAATACTCGTATGTGGTAAAAATTTTAAAGCGAAATTCGCATTATTCCCGATTCTATGAGCACTTAAGTGACTGCCCGTCGGTTCCGCACCGTAGCGCGCGTTAGTTAGAACGAGGTTTTTCTCGAAACTACTTTTTTTAAACTAGTGGGCATTCTAAGCTTAAAAAGTTATCAACCAATCGTTCTAAAATTTTTCAGGATTTTTTCTTTATTCAATTCTAATCTATATGAACCTTATTTTGGGAATATATTATTATTTAAAATATGGTTTTTTAAGCAAAATATATGAAAAATACGGTGTAAAAAACTACTTTGTGTTCAAGCGCCTCAAAAGCATGCAATTTTCAATAGTTTTTTACCACAATTAGGTTCATATTCTGAGGAAATATGTTGTTAATAAAAAAAAATTGCTGTTGATTTCAGAGAAAAATTGCAAATTCAGGAATTCCCACCAGCAAGACGCTCGGATGGCGATCGTCCATGGACGGTACGCTCTAACGCCACTATCTCCCGCGGAAATAGCTTCAAAAAAATTTAAAAGTGTACCTAAAAATATAAATAAAATATCCTCTAAACTTAAACAATTTCTGATTATTCCTTCTTTGTTCAAAAAATTCTCGAAAAACACCAAAATGTTGGCCTCCTAAACCGGTTTCCCCCTTAAATACACTTTAAAGCGATAAGTTTCATTTGAAATTAAAGAAATTTTCGATTTTGGTTTGTTTTGTAAACACACGCCTGTTCAGTGCCACACAGTTTCTGAGCCTCTGCAATGTCATTATGACATTTAAGCAAGCTTTGCTATGCTCTTCTCAATCCAAGCAGATATTTAATGCTGATATCATCTGATGACTGCTCCTCCGATGTAATTTTATTCGTATTTAGTTCCGTCATCGGCAGTTTCTTCGTCTTCATTACAGTATTCTTCCTTTAAAGCTGTGGGTTCTGAATGAGATTTAAAAATTCTTTGCTCGATTTCAGATTGGGAGACTTGCTGCAATGATTCCACTTCCCGAAATAGAGTTGCTATAAATTGAATATTGAATGCATGATCAGCTATCTGTTATCGTAACTCCGAAAGAGGAATGGTATCGTCACAATCCCAATTAGACGCTTTTTCAAAGAGTTTTTGAAACGATGACTGGGTCTTGTTGCACGAATGGATACAAACGCTCCGGCTTTGAAAGTATTCGATGCGGAAACAGCTGATGGTAGTAGAGGAAGCAGAAGCCTCCTCTGCGTTGGAAAGATCAGGTTGACCAGGGCTTGGTTTAACTTGGTGTTTCCAACCGGCACCGGTTGACTGACGCGCTTTGTTAAAACTCAATTTAGTAAGCGTGATAACATTTTGATCCATGGGCTGTTTTAAAGGCGTCAGTTTGGGGGTAAGCACATTACCGATATTTGGCCGTCGTAGCTCTTTAGCTCGCGTTCTTTGGGATGACAATAGCAGCATCATCAATAAGAAGAAGTGCTTTTTACCGAAAGATTTTGTGCACGCAGGAACTCTTTCACCTATTTATTTAAGAAAGTTTTTATATAAAGAGGATTCTTTTTTTACCAAAAAATGAACACAACTCTGACACAAAAGTTCTGTGAAACCATTCTTCAAATAAAGCTAAGTTCATCCACGCACTTTTACTTCCTTTGTAGACAACACGCATATCAGTTAAATTTTTCATTGAACGCGGATTCGCTGATCTCACAATAGCCATTATTAACACACTTTTATTAGGTCGGGTTGTATGTATGTATGTATGTATGTATGTATGTATGTATGTATGTATGTATGTATGTATGTATGTATGTAACGGAATCTTTGAGCTTAATTTTCACTGGCTTCTAAACATCTGATCGACTTGAAATTTTGCACACCTATCAAGGACCGATGACAATGCAATAATTTGATAAAAGTTTTCCATTATCCTTATTGGGATTGCCAGGATTAATATTTTCTATTTTTACCTGTGGGCAAAAATTAAGGTGAATTTGAATCTTCGAATCTTTTTAACACACTTTTATTAGGTCGGGTTGTATGTATGTATGTATGTATGTATGTATGTATGTATGTATGTAACGGAATCTTTGAGCTTAATTTTCACTGGCTTCTAAACATCTGATCGACTTGAAATTTTGCACACCTATCAAGGACCGATGACAATGCAATAATTTGATAAAAGTTTTCCATTATCCTTATTGGGATTGCTAGGATTAATATTTTCTATTTTTACCTGTGGGCAAAAATTAAGGTGAATTTGAATCTTTGAATCTTTTTTTTAACACACTTTTATTAGGTCGGGTTGTATGTATGTATGTATGTATGTATGTATGTATGTATGTATGTATGTATGTATGTATGTATATAACGGAATCTTTGAGCTTAATTTTCACTGGCTTCTAAACATCTGATCGACTTGAAATTTTGCACACCTATCAAGGACCGATGACAATGCAATAATTTGATAAAAGTTTTCCATTATCCTTATTGGGATTGCCAGGATTAATATTTTCTATTTTTACCTGTGGGCAAAAATTAAGGTGAATTTGAATCTTTGAATCTTTTTAACACACTTTTATTAGGTCGGGTTGTATGTATGTATGTATGTATGTATGTATGTATGTATGTATGTATGTATGTAACGGAATCTTTGAGCTTAATTTTCACTGGCTTCTAAACATCTGATCGACTTGAAATTTTGCACACCTATCAAGGACCGATGACAATGCAATAATTTGATAAAAGTTTTCCATTATCCTTATTGGGATTGCCAGGATTAATATTTTCTATTTTTACCTGTGGGCAAAAATTAAGGTGAATTTGAATCTTCGAATCTTTTTAACACACTTTTATTAGGTCGGGTTGTATGTATGTATGTATGTATGTATGTATGTATGTAACGGAATCTTTGAGCTTAATTTTCACTGGCTTCTAAACATCTGATCGACTTGAAATTTTGCACACCTATCAAGGACCGATGACAATGCAATAATTTGATAAAAGTTTTCCATTATCCTTATTGGGATTGCCAGGATTAATATTTTCTATTTTTACCTGTGGGCAAAAATTAAGGTGAATTTGAATCTTTGAATCTTTTTAACACACTTTTATTAGGTCGGGTTGTATGTATGTATGTATGTATGTATGTATGTATGTATGTATGTATGTATGTATGTATGTATGTATGTAACGGAATCTTTGAGCTTAATTTTCACTGGCTTCTAAACATCTGATCGACTTGAAATTTTGCACACCTATCAAGGACCGATGACAATGCAATAATTTGATAAAAGTTTTCCATTATCCTTATTAGGATTGCCAGGATTAATATTTTCTATTTTTACCTGTCGGCAAAAATTAAGGTGAATTTGAATCTTTGAATCTTTTTTTTAACACACTTTTATTAGGTCGGGTTGTATGTATGTATGTATGTATGTATGTATGTATGTATGTATGTATGTATGTAACGGAATCTTTGAGCTTAATTTTCACTGGCTTCTAAACATCTGATCGACTTGAAATTTTGCACACCTATCAAGGACCGATGACAATGCAATAATTTGATAAAAGTTTTCCATTATCCTTATTGGGATTGCCAGGATTAATATTTTCTATTTTTACCTGTCGGCAAAAATTAAGGTGAATTTGAATCTTTGAATCTTTTTTTTAACACACTTTTATTAGGTCGGGTTGTATGTATGTATGTATGTATGTATGTATGTATGTATGTATGTATGTATGTAACGGAATCTTTGAGCTTAATTTTCACTGGCTTCTAAACATCTGATCGACTTGAAATTTTGCACACCTATCAAGGACCGATGACAATGCAATAATTTGATAAAAGTTTTCCATTATCCTTATTGGGATTGCCAGGATTAATATTTTCTATTTTTACCTGTGGGCAAAAATTAAGGTGAATTTGAATCTTTGAATCTTTTTAACACACTTTTATTAGGTCGGGTTGTATGTATGTATGTATGTATGTATGTATGTATGTATGTATGTAACGGAATCTTTGAGCTTAATTTTCACTGGCTTCTAAACATCTGATCGACTTGAAATTTTGCACACCTATCAAGGACCGATGACAATGCAATAATTTGATAAAAGTTTTCCATTATCCTTATTGGGATTGCCAGGATTAATATTTTCTATTTTTACCTGTGGGCAAAAATTAAGGTGAATTTGAATCTTTGAATCTTTTTAACACACTTTTATTAGGTCGGGTTGTATGTATGTATGTATGTATGTATGTATGTATGTATGTATGTATGTATGTAACGGAATCTTTGAGCTTAATTTTCACTGGCTTCTAAACATCTGATCGACTTGAAATTTTGCACACCTATCAAGGACCGATGACAATGCAATAATTTGATAAAAGTTTTCCATTATCCTTATTGGGATTGCCAGGATTAATATTTTCTATTTTTACCTGTGGGCAAAAATTAAGGTGAATTTGAATCTTCGAATCTTTTTAACACACTTTTATTAGGTCGGGTTGTATGTATGTATGTATGTATGTATGTATGTATGTAACGGAATCTTTGAGCTTAATTTTCACTGGCTTCTAAACATCTGATCGACTTGAAATTTTGCACACCTATCAAGGACCGATGACAATGCAATAATTTGATAAAAGTTTTCCATTATCCTTATTGGGATTGCCAGGATTAATATTTTCTATTTTTACCTGTGGGCAAAAATTAAGGTGAATTTGAATCTTTGAATCTTTTTAACACACTTTTATTAGGTCGGGTTGTATGTATGTATGTATGTATGTATGTATGTATGTATGTAACGGAATCTTTGAGCTTAATTTTCACTGGCTTCTAAACATCTGATCGACTTGAAATTTTGCACACCTATCAAGGACCGATGACAATGCAATAATTTGATAAAAGTTTTCCATTATCCTTATTGGGATTGCCAGGATTAATATTTTCTATTTTTACCTGTCGGCAAAAATTAAGGTGAATTTGAATCTTTGAATCTTTTTTTTAACACACTTTTATTAGGTCGGGTTGTATGTATGTATGTATGTATGTATGTATGTATGTATGTATGTATGTATGTAACGGAATCTTTGAGCTTAATTTTCACTGGCTTCTAAACATCTGATCGACTTGAAATTTTGCACACCTATCAAGGACCGATGACAATGCAATAATTTGATAAAAGTTTTCCATTATCCTTATTGGGATTGCCAGGATTAATATTTTCTATTTTTACCTGTGGGCAAAAATTAAGGTGAATTTGAATCTTTGAATCTTTTTAACACACTTTTATTAGGTCGGGTTGTATGTATGTATGTATGTATGTATGTATGTATGTATGTATGTAACGGAATCTTTGAGCTTAATTTTCACTGGCTTCTAAACATCTGATCGACTTGAAATTTTGCACACCTATCAAGGACCGATGACAATGCAATAATTTGATAAAAGTTTTCCATTATCCTTATTGGGATTGCCAGGATTAATATTTTCTATTTTTACCTGTGGGCAAAAATTAAGGTGAATTTGAATCTTTGAATCTTTTTAACACACTTTTATTAGGTCGGGTTGTATGTATGTATGTATGTATGTATGTATGTATGTATGTATGTATGTATGTATGTATGTATGTAACGGAATCTTTGAGCTTAATTTTCACTGGCTTCTAAACATCTGATCGACTTGAAATTTTGCACACCTATCAAGGACCGATGACAATGCAATAATTTGATAAAAGTTTTCCATTATCCTTATTGGGATTGCCAGGATTAATATTTTCTATTTTTACCTGTGGGCAAAAATTAAGGTGAATTTGAATCTTTGAATCTTTTTTTTAACACACTTTTATTAGGTCGGGTTGTATGTATGTATGTATGTATGCATGTATGTATGTATGTATGTATGTATGTATGTATATAACGGAATCTTTGAGCTTAATTTTCACTGGCTTCTAAACATCTGATCGACTTGAAATTTTGCACACCTATCAAGGACCGATGACAATGCAATAATTTGATAAAAGTTTTCCATTATCCTTATTGGGACTGCCAGGATTAATATTTTCTATTTTTACCTGTGGGCAAAAATTAAGGTGAATTTGAATCTTTGAATCTTTTTAACACACTTTTATTAGGTCGGGTTGTATGTATGTATGTATGTATGTAACGGAATCTTTGAGCTTAATTTTCACTGGCTTCTAAACATCTGATCGACTTGAAATTTTGCACACCTATCAAGGACCGATGACAATGCAATAATTTGATAAAAGTTTTCCATTATCCTTATTGGGATTGCCAGGATTAATATTTTCTATTTTTACCTGTGGGCAAAAATTAAGGTGAATTTGAATCTTTGAATCTTTTTAACACACTTTTATTAGGTCGGGTTGTATGTATGTATGTATGTATGTATGTATGTATGTATGTATGTATGTATGTATGTATGTATGTAACGGAATCTTTGAGCTTAATTTTCACTGGCTTCTAAACATCTGATCGACTTGAAATTTTGCACACCTATCAAGGACCGATGACAATGCAATAATTTGATAAAAGTTTTCCATTATCCTTATTGGGATTGCCAGGATTAATATTTTCTATTTTTACCTGTCGGCAAAAATTAAGGTGAATTTGAATCTTTGAATCTTTTTTTTAACACACTTTTATTAGGTCGGGTTGTATGTATGTATGTATGTATGTATGTATGTATGTATGTATGTATGTATGTATGTATGTATGTAACGGAATCTTTGAGCTTAATTTTCACTGGCTTCTAAACATCTGATCGACTTGAAATTTTGCACACCTATCAAGGACCGATGACAATGCAATAATTTGATAAAAGTTTTCCATTATCCTTATTGGGATTGCCAGGATTAATATTTTCTATTTTTACCTGTGGGCAAAAATTAAGGTGAATTTGAATCTTTGAATCTTTTTTTTAACACACTTTTATTAGGTCGGGTTGTATGTATGTATGTATGTATGTATGTATGCATGTATGTATGTATGTATGTATGTATGTATGTATGTATGTATGTATGTAACGGAATCTTTGAGCTTAATTTTCACTGGCTTCTAAACATCTGATCGACTTGAAATTTTGCACACCTATCAAGGACCGATGACAATGCAATAATTTGATAAAAGTTTTCCATTATCCTTATTAGGATTGCCAGGATTAATATTTTCTGTTTTTACCTGTGGGCAAAAAGTAAGGTGAATTTGAATCTTTGAATCTTTTTAACACACTTTTATTAGGTCGGGTTGTATGTATGTATGTATGTATGTATGAATGTATGTATGTATGTATGTATGCATGTAACGGAATCTTTGAGCTTAATTTTCACTGACTTCTAAACATCTGATCGACTTGAAATTTTGCACACCTATCAAGGACCGATGACAATGCAATAATTTGATAAAAGTTTTCCATTATCCTTATTAGGATTGCCAGGATTAATATTTTCTGTTTTTACCTGTGGGCAAAAAGTAAGGTGAATTTGGTTGTAAAATGAAAAATATTTTTTTATTTTTGTAAATCAGTTTCTCAGGCTCCCTCCACGAAATAAGTTCTTCATCCCGATTACTTCTTTATCACGGCCGATAACTGCATAGCTTTAGACTCACAGTCGATAAGAAAGGAATTAAATATAACACGAATATATCGAATCATTTATTCACTGACTGCAATGATAACAATAATTTTCATTCATAATAAACAAAAAATAGTTTAAAGAAACTAAAAAACACGCTTTTTTGCTAATCGAACTAAAAAGTAGAAAATAAAAAATAGTTTAAAAAACTAAAAAACACGCTTTTATTGCTAATCGAACTAAAAAGTAGAAAATAAATTTTAATGACAAAGAGACCTATAATGAAGTAATAGCAAATCGAACGATCAGTCATAGTCAACTACCTCAGAACAGAATTATAACAAAAATTAAGATACAAATAGAGTAATTCAAATTAGAGTTAAAAGCGTGGGATGCATTTTGTTTCACTTTCATAACCCTCTGTATATAGGTAGTTGCTAATAGAATGATTGTAATATTTACTATATCAAGCATCCCACGCTTTTAACTCTAATTTGAATTACTCTATTTGTATCTTAATTTTTGTTATAATTCTGTTCTGAGGTAGTTGACTATGACTGATCGTTCGATTTGCTATTACTTCATTATAGGTCTCTTTGTCATTAAAATTTATTTTCTACTTTTTAGTTCGATTAGCAATAAAAGCGTGTTTTTTAGTTTTTTAAACTATTTTTTATTTTTACTTTATGATTTCCAGCAGTATTTGTACAAGAAGGGACGTTATTATCTCCTTACTGATCTTATGCCCCGGAGCCAAGGTTTCTTTTGAGCGTACCAGAGTTTTATCGGGCAACAACTTTCAAAATAAGACAGACTCATCGGCATTGTATAGCTGCTACTTGATCAAAATTAAATCCATGCTTTATTAAATTTGTCCAAAAATGGGTTGATGGAGTCGCTCTTATTTGATAATTTTTCTCCGTAAATTTTTAGCCATTGCATTTCATCCCTCTTTTTAAAATTTGCAACCCATCCACAACTAATGTAGGAGACTCCAGACTTTTCCTGAATTTTAGCATGTTAAAATGTGGCTTTCTCTTTTAGCATTTTTCATTTGTAATTGGTAAGTTTTTGGTCCTTTGAACAGCAAACCAATTGAGCAACGTCTTTTTCATTTTTGGAAACTCAGAAATCTTAAGTGTTACCTGGACTGCATTCAGATTGCGTAGCAAACATTTTTGTAGACTGTTATTTTTTTAATACGAGTTATTTTTGCTCTATCCAAATTAAAGTTTTTAGCTAATGGATTAATGAAAATGCTCGCTTTTTCTTATACTGTAAGCAGCATAAATTTTCCCTTGCCATTATGACACCACACCAAACAAATAAAAAAAGCAAATAAATAGTTGGCGGGTACACTTTTTTTAGGTGTTTTTCCGCGCCCCTCCTGCTAGTTGTGGTGCGCGTCTTGATGTTGTTCCACAAATGGAGGGGCTTGGAGTTTTATTCCACCTTCAAAAGGCAGATAATTTTTTATGAGTAGTTTTTTTCATGATAGAAATACATTTGGAGGCTTGCCATTGTCTGCCGAGGGGTAACCGCTATTAGAAAACATTTTTTTCTATTATTCGATTTTCATGCAAGCAAAAGTTAATGCAAAATTTTTCATTTCGTCAGACGGTACTTCCACTAAATTCATTCAGCTGGTTCAACTAAAAAAATATCGTTAACAGAATTGCATCGACGTTGCTTGGTTGGTTGGTTAAAGTGGTGATTCTTCCAGAATCCAACGAGCGCTTCCGCACCATTTTGTTGCTACATCCTCGTTACCAATTTGTTTAACGGTTATTTACAGCATGACTATATCCAGTCTGTGCGGTTTAGGAACCTTATTAGGTTGTTGACGTCTAAGCCAGACAGTTGCTGGAGACTCTCGAACAGCGGTTTGCCCAGGGTTAACATTTTGTCCTTCCATAGGGCAGGGCATTCATAGATGAAATGGAAGATTGTCTCCTTTTTCTCCGGTTGTTTACAACTATATACAGTATGTGTTGTGAGGGATGCCCATTTTGGCTGCTTGTTATCCCACAGACCAAAAGCCAGTTATGACTGCAGTTAGTCTCCAGGCGTCCCGTCGTTTCATGCTTATTAATGTCGACGATTGCTTGAGGTTGTAGGTAGGCCATTACGTTCTGCTGACTTCACTATTTTAACGTTCTGCTGCTACAATCCGCGATTCGGAGGTATTTTTGGGAAATTATATTCTTGACTCGGTGAAACACCAAGATTAAGAAAAACATTTTTCTAATAGCGGTCGCCCCTCGGCAGGCAATGGCAAACCTCCGAGTGTATTTCTGCCATGAAAAAGCTCCTCATAAAAATATCTGCCGTTCGGAGTCGGCTTGAAACTGTAGGTCCCTCCATTTGGGGAACAACATCAAGATGCACGCCACAAACAGGAGGAGGAGCTCGGCCAAGCACCCAAAAAAAGTGTACGCGCCAATTATGTATATATATATATATATATTCTTGACTCACCTAATGGTGTGAATACCGATTCTGCAAGAGCGTTATTCATGGCAGATCCCATTCTTGCCAGTTCATTTGCTTTTTTATGGTTTTCACGCAAGGTGCTGACGCTATTCCTACTTTGTTCCACCACTTTAGAGGTTGTTGTTGCCGAACAAATAGCCTGGATTGCAGCTTGGCTATCCGAAAGTATAGCGATGACATCGACGGTACTTCCCCGAGCTTTATTTCCAAAAATACAACGCACAAAGAGCGAAAGAGAAAGTCAAAGCAAAACATGTAACCAGTAAGGAAGAAAAAATGTTTTAATGTTGCAAGTACCGAGTACGCAATGAAAGGCAAATGGTGTTGCAAATATCGAGGAGTGCAAGTAACGAGTTTCTACTGTACTTACATATGCTCCGCATCAATTAATTTCATTTCATCCACACCAACATTCCCAACCATTCCCAATCGTCCTGCGCACATCAGTGACAACAATCATTTTCCAGAGTTTTTGTGTGCAACCAATGAAATTCCCGATTGAATTAATAATGAAATCAAATATTAATTTATTTATCTAACTAATTAGTAGCTGGTGAGAGGTGTCGCCGATGGCATTGATTGAATTGATTTGTGACATTCGCAGGCACTGCTTGAATTTCATGTGAGTTCATGAAAAATGAATGCAAGTAGAAATGAAAATTTAATGATGAGTGCACACACGCCCGCCTGCATACCTACTTGCATATATATATTATATATGTATGTATATATGTACCAAGTGTACTCGTAAGCAAGCATAAGATATGAAAATAAATGTATAAACGGTTAACTAATTTTGAAGTGAATTGCATTTTAGTGAAGGACAAAGCCTTTGATTTGATGTCTGCGTACTCTCATAAGTACTAATAAAAGTATGTAAGTGTGTATTTAGGTAAAAGCATTTGATGGTACGCCAGCAAGACGTCTGTCTGTCTGTCTGTCTATTTGTCTATGCAAACCTCAGTATGTGCACAGTACACTTGCAAAGTACTCACACATACACACACACAGACATGTTTGCGAGTTTGCTGCAAATAAATTTAATGACTTTTCGCGGTTTCATATGAATAATTAGTATGCCAAAAAGGTAGAGCAGTAAAGTTGCAGTCTAGTTGGCGAAAGTCGTCTGGCAGGTACATGCATATGTGTGTGTGTGTGTGTGTGTGTTTGTTTACTTAGCTACGCACGCATGCATATAAATATGCAAGCACTTACATATATACATACATACATATATACATACATGAAAACTTATGTAGAGTGATGAGCGCTAAAATTTCATGTTGTGGCTTCCATTTTACTTCCGCCTCAAATTTGCCAATTAAATTAAATTTAATTCATTTTCATTTAATTAGGAAAGTTCACACAAGAATATATGCAAGTAAGTAGGTACGTAAATATTCGCTTACTTTGCCACCCACAAGTTGGCGGTGCGATATTGAGTAGATGCTTCTGGATTTGGAAAATTCGGGATTCCATTCGCTTGATTACTTTGTGTTTGTGTGCAAGCATTTTTATTTCGCTGTGAGTTGCTTTGTTTTTCTGGATTTTGTTTTTTAGTTTTTGAAAACAACTGGAAAGTAAGGCTATTTGTTCCTTTCGCAGAGTGGCTGCAAGCTAAATTAAAATCAACACCAAACTGCGCTGGTTTGCATGTTGAGTGTATATTAGTTTGTGTGTGTGTGTTTATATGTATGTTCTTAACCCATCTTCGGCCGCTACAAGAATTCGACATAATTTTTCCATTTCCTTTTTAGTCAGTGCTTATAGGACCATAATCAAGAAAAATTAAAAAAAAAAATTCTAACCATCGGTGTTTTAGATATGGACTGGTCGAGAAATCCACACTGGCCAAAAACCGTCAAATATATTAAAAAAAATGCAACATTTATGAACAAAATTTAGCACACGAAGTCAATTTATTTCATTTTATTTCAAATACAAATCTTTTTTTGTTGTTTTATTGATAGAAAAGTCAGCTTACAAATTTTTATGATAATCATCAAAACATTTAGTATGTAAAGGAATATTGCATTTTTTGCAAGTAAAAATAGTATGTTTCTTGCAAAATTTATACCGCCAAAATTTGTTTTCAATGCTTCTCATGACGGCGTGTACCCTTTCATTGATCCGAGGAAGGTTCGATGGACCTTCATCTCCATGTTCGTTTTCATACTCGTCCTCGTCCTTGTCGTAATTCAATAATTCTGTTGTGACTTTGTTCCATAATTTGCCACCGCATTATCATGGAGATCCACACCACCCATGCCATGATTATACTCTTGAATAGCTTTTGGCTGCGGGATAGTGATAGTTTGTTTTTTCTTCCGACAATATCTTTTAGTGCTAATAATTGGATTGACTGTGGAGTTATTAGTTATAATATTGACTACAGCACTATCATTCCACCCAACAGTAAATATTTCTTGCTGATGATCAAGTAGTTGGTCAAATGTTCCCTGTATTTCTTTTTTTAAATTTCTCAAAGGAGAATGTCCCATTCTATTTCGTTCAGAGGGCACATTAGATGGTATGAAGAGAAAAAAATTATCAAAGAAAATAATGTGGCACTCAGGGTCAGATACGTTGGCAAGCAAGTCTAAGACTGTTTGTGCGCCTAGACCAATAGTTTTATCGTGAGGGGTTGCTGCTCCCCCGTACAATGAACTAGAAAATAAGTACCCACTTTCAGAGCACAAGCACCTTGTTTTAATCCCAAACCGGATTGGCTTTCCCTTGATAAACATTTTGCAGGAGTGGCGTCCAAAGTATGGAATCATCTGTTCGTCTATAGAGAGATTATGGCTGAAGACTCCAAACTGCATAAACTTTTTGTTGAGAGCGTCAGTAATAGGACGAACTTTCGCAAAACGGTCTGTTGCGTTTAAATTCGTGTTGTCAGCGAGATGGAAAAACTGCTTAATTTTTTTAAACCAATTAAGACTCATAACCTGCTTCACAATTGGAGCTCCCATGTCCGGTCGAACAGACCAGTAGTGGTCAATGTGTGGCAAAGTATGATACCCCGATAGGTACAATATTCCAATAAACCTACAAATTTCGATTGGCGTGATGTTTATTGGAGGATTGTGTTGGTTTGCATACTCATTTGTGAAAGTGGTAATATTTGTGATCAAAAAACAATGTAAAGAGATCATAGGGGGATTTTGAGCCTACAAAATAGTCTATATGGGACGGGCAAAATCCGATTTACTCAAGCGAAAAACTCTAGAACTAAAAATCTTAGCGGAATGCCAACATTACACCGCTGCATCCCTTTTAGGATAGTTCCGCCCTAGTTCGATATTAGACGAATGAAAACTAGTTCGATTTGTAGGTATTTTCTAATAGTCCCGTCCAATATAGCACAGGTTCGATTTTGGAGGTAAGGTACTAGTGCTGAACTAGAATTTTGGTTCACTAGTAGTGATTTTCCCTGCAGGGGTAGAACCTTTCCTATACCACAAAGATACTCACTTCCATCTCTTTCAATAAGAAAAAAATATTGCTAGATTTTGTTCTATCCTACATGACAGTTCCTGGCCAGCGGTCGATTTCTCGACCACTAAAGTTTACGTCAATGAAACAGTAAAAATTATTGCAATATTGATATGTTACTTTTTTGATTCTCTTAATTTCATCTTTTCTCTTCACAATAAATTAGTAACAATTATTTGTTTTTCATTATTTTTTCATCTACACAAAAAACACGTAAAAATAGTGATAATATCATTCTTTTACAAAAATCTGCCCTGAACCTTTTTTTCTTAAAAAATTATGCTCTGGAAATTAACTAAATTCCAAATTTAAAACTTGTGAAAACTGATCAATAAATTTACATTTAGTTTCTGAGATATTGGAGTCCGAAGTTGGTGGTCGAAAAATCGACCAGCTGTCGAAAATGGGTTAAACATTGAAGATGCCAATATCAGCGAAATGTTTTGAGCTCGGGATTTTGGAATATTTCTAAAGTAATTTCGGGTCTTCGGGATTCGTTCCGGGACTCACTTCCTTTTAATATCAATACTAAATGCAATAACTGAAAGTATTTAAATACGTATGGGGTTAGGGGTAGTCAGAGGCCCGAAAACATGATGATTTTCAATCATTCTATTTTTTTGCCAGTCAATTGCCAATAATTGTAAAAGTTATGGTTGTTTTTTTCGTGGAGCCCGTTTCTCCAGATGTTTCTTTCGCTCATCATCACAAGTCCTTGGAGATTCATTTAAAAACTATCGGACTAGAGACAAGAGTTTTATTAATAGATAATCTTGCGCCTGAACGAAGCTTTTTTTAAAATTATCAATATGGCGGCCTCAGGAAATACTTTCAGATTTTCGAAAAAAAACCGACAATTAATTGTTTAAAAAAAATCGAAATTTTGAAAAAAAACTCATTCGGTCAGGCACTAGTTGTTTATGCTTTTCAAAAGCAGTATGAATTTTATTCTATCAACCGGTTTTTAAGTTACAGTGATCACCAGTTCAAAAAACATAGTTTTGAGAAAAACGCATTTAAAGTTTTGCTATCGACTTATGTAGATTATACGAATTATTTAATTACTTACACAGAGTCATCTATTCCTGGGCCATATAAAAGTTCTTCAGCCGTCATAGCAGCTTGCAAAATATCGATTTGCTGTTGCCTACGCATTTTACCTTCTCCAGTGTTATCGTTAGCGCGCTTATCTGCCACTTTCATGCGTGCAACATCCATTTTTTCAGCATACGAAAGCTCCAGAGCGCCCGAGCGCCCTTTGTTAATTGTTGAATAACTCGAAAAGTATTTGTCGTATTCACTTCAAAATTTTACACAATATTTTTCAGATATTATACTTAAAAAAATGCAAGGAAAAAAATCGATTTGTTTTTTTTTTAATTCTGACTACCCCTGACCCCTTATAAAAGCTAATCCCGGAATTTTGGAAAATTGACAAACATCGGGATTCCGGTACTACATATGTGAGTGTCGCCTCTAGCTTGCATAAACATATATATGTTTCTACACTCCCTGCAGGAAAAAGCTGAAATATTATGTTGACATTCTAGCCCAAAGACTGGTATTCAATAGAAGAAGTCGTTGACAGGAATAATACCAGTAGTAACCTCACGGCAGATTAGTTGATTTTTATAGGCTCTATCTGTTTTTCTTTACACTTTCTTCGAGACTCTTTAACATATATGAACTTAATAGCATTTAATTCAAATAAACACACAAGCTTATAATTATTATAGTATCACAGTTTAACATACTAGGTTGCTACTCGCCTGCATTATTTTTTTTATGTTGGTACACTCTTCATATGAACGTAAGTGAAGTTTCTTTCAATTCGTCAATTCATTCTTTATTTACAAGCCATTTAGTATCGACGAGTCACAGTATTTTCTACAATGGAAAAAATCAAGTATCGCGCAGTGATTGAATTTGAAATTTTTGAAGGTTTGAAAGCAAAGGAAATTTGTGAACGAATGTTGAAAGTGTATAAGACCTGCTCAGCATCAATTGGTACAGTAGAAAGATGGGTTGCTGAATTTAAGCTTGGGCGTATGAGCTCTGAAGACGATCCACGGCGGACTTTTTTTTAACGAATTAGAAGACCTCGGCTCTGTCGAAATTAAGAATCTTGCGAAATTTTTGAATAGTACACATTGGTTTCAGGCGGGATAAGGGTTAGTTCCCCACGCGGCATCACAATGGGCCCGGCGCCTGAGTGTGTCCTACAATGGACAACCGCTTCAACCTAACCTACCCTAACTGATATTTTGCTAATGCATGGCCTGATAATTGATATTTCGTTAGACATACCACTTTACAATACCACTTTCTAAAATGGAAAGAAGTCTAAACAGCAACTGGTTGAATTGAAAACTGAACTAGCAGCATTCCAGTTCACAACTAGTATTTTAGTATTCTATTTATTTTTCGTAATTTTCCTTGCAGGGCTATTGAGACTGTGTGTGTATGTGCGTGCCACATCCGCGTTTTCCGAATTCTATTTGCCGCATTTATAGTTTTCCAACATTTTTTTTCATTCATTCTTTTTGCACCCTCTATTTTCTACTTCTTGTTACTTGTTTGTTGTTTTCTTTGTTTTTGTTGCTTGGTTAAATATATGAAAACATAAATTTATAAAATGCATACTCTCAGGCGTTCACTCACTTGCCACACTACTGCATGTTCGCCTACTTGCCTGTCAGCCTGCCTGCCACACCCGCCGAGTAATCCACTTGCGGCACAAACTTCCCCAATAACAATCATTCATTCAACGAACAACGAACAACAAACGGCCAGCGTGTTGTTGGGTTTGGCAGTTTTAGCCAAGTTATTATTATTTTTCATTTTAAGCAGCTAAATAGTATTTCACAACAATATTGCCCATCATGGCGCAGCGCACCCCTTTTGCCGCAAACAACATAAACCAACAACAAGCCGTTCAAACTGTGTAGAATTGTTGGTTCTTGTTCGCTGCTCGCTGTTCGCTGCTCGCAGCTCGTTAAGCCGAATTATTTAGTTTTTACTATCGTTGTTGGATATTTTTTTAATTGTTGGTTTTGTTACTAGCCTGCCTGCACACATTATATTCCCTTGGCTGACTGACTGACTGCCTGGTGCATCCTTATTTGTATTCGAGTTTGCTCATACGCCATGGTGAGCCACTTGAGTGGTAGCAGGCAGGCGTGCGCGATTACGAGGCGGTCGGCTAAATAAACTAACTTGCACGCAGTTTTCTGTGGGCAGCAAGCAAATGCGTTGAAAGTAAGTTCATAGTGGCAGTGGTGGCAGTAGTGGCAGCCCAGTGCGCCCAACTCCATGTGAGTGACTTAACAATATCAACAAATTATTTTTTGTATCCCCGTTTTTAGAAACGCATAAAATAAATATGAAAAAAAATTAATTCAGCGGAAGCGTTAGTATAACAGTAAATAAACACCAAAAGATGGATTTAGACTACTAACTTCAACTAGTAAGTGAAAACAACAACTAATGGGGCTACCCTTAAACAAACCGGGGAAAAAATGTGACAGGCGGCGATTGAGACTGAGAAAAAAATTAAATCCTCAAAAGCGTTTGCCACAACTTCTGAGCAGCAATTTGTGTTGAATTAAGCTGTGGCAAATGGTTGTTGTTGTCTTTTTGAAATCAGCGGCCGCAAACAAGACACACCCACTTGTATGTATGTCGAATTTCATGTGGTTGCTTGAAAAGGGTGGCTCTTTTTATGTGGGATATTTAAAGTTGGAACTTCTCTTGAGCAATGTTTTGTATCCAGAGCCGTCACAGTTCAATGATGTCTTTTGTGATAGATTTTGGAGATTTCTAATATATTGAAATGAGTTCAACTTCAAATGGAATAGTTGAAGTGCCATTCTGGCACTCCTCATATAGAAATAATTAAAATTAACCACGAAAATGGTCGGTCTATGAAAACCAGATTGGCCAAACTCCTGTATCTTTTGACACAGACGTCAGATCGCCTAATGATATACCGCGTTGGAAGCGTCAGTCCAAGCAGATTTTTACCATGGAACAGTACACGCCACGTGAGCGCTCCCAAATTGTTGAAATTTACATTCACTAAAGAAGTCAAAAGAAGAAGAACAAAATCATCATGTCCGATGAAGGTCATTTCTTATTGAATGGGACGGTAAACAAGCAAAATTGCCATATTTACGCCACTGAAAATCCTCACGAAATTCAAGAGGTACCTCTTTACGACGAAAAAGTCACTGTTTGGTGCGGCGTTAGTGCGAAAACGATTATTGGGCCGTTTTTCTTCGAAAATGAAGATGGTCAAGCTGTTACCGTCAATCAGGAGCGTTTTCGCGATATGATAACCACTTTTGTGATGCCAATTATTCGTCGAAATCGTATGATGCAGTTCTGGTTTCAGCAAGACGGCGCTCCACCACACACAGCTCGCACCACAATCGATTTTTTGAAGAAATTGTTTTCTCGTCGTTTGATGTCGAAAAATGGCGATTTTGACTGGCCACCGCGTTCGCCCGACTTAACGCCATCTGACTTCTTCTTGTGAGGATATTTAAAATCAAAGGTTTATATTAATAAGCCAAAGACCATAGAAGAGCTCAAGAACAACATCCGTGAGGAAATAGCCGCTATTCCAGCCGAAATATTAGCTAAAACTATGGAAAATGCTGCAAAACGGGCACAATACGCCGTACAGGCTCAAGGCAACCATTTGACAGATATCATATTCAAAAAGTAATGTCAACAAATCTACTTGAACCAAATAAAATTATTATTATCGTCAACATCAAAAAAATTGTGTTTTTCTTTGATTAACAAAAACCACATGAGTCCGTCGAATATGGGCAACACAGTAGTTGATTTTCTTAAGTCTAACTTCGCCCATGGTAATATAATTTCTGCCAATTTTTCTACTAATTTGCCTTTGTCTTTTAACTTTGTCTCTGTAAGTCTTACGTAAAAATACCTAAGTAATGCAATTCCTAAGCTAAAATCCTCCGCACAAATGAATGTTGGTGGTTTTTCTGCAATTCTAGTCAAAATTCTACTCTTTGAAGTTAATTTTTATTAAATCATTATTCGGAGGCGTTTTTTTTATGCTTGCAAGCTTACAACAATGACCGTTAATAGTAGTCGCTCCTCGGCTAACAATGGAGTGCATTTCTGCCATAAAAAAATGGCCTGCCATTCGGCGGCGTCCTAAAACTGTAGATCGCTTCAAACACCCGAAAAAGGTAAAAGCACCAGTTCCACACCGCGTTGCAAAATTATTAACACAAAGAACTCCAAATTTTGATTATTTTTTATTTGAAAAACTTTTGCACTAATTTAGTGCGTGCCAAGATTGTCCCATGAAAGAATAATGCTCGCATCTTTCAAGTCTCACTTTGTAGAGTTCTGCTTATTTCCTTCATAACCTGCCCCCTCGAACCAATGCAACCCAACACGTTTTCCACAATATTGTGATTTGGAGAAATTGATAGCCACTTAAGAGAGGGCATACACTGTTCAGCAAACCAGCTGAAAGTGCGACAAGACTAATTACAGGTCGCATTATCTTATTGGAAAACAAGATTTTCGCCAGAATGCACATTGAGAAATGTCAGCAATTTATCCGAAAGTAAGTTTATGTACTCCTCGGATTTCAAGTGCACTCACAGTTCCGCACACCATCAGAGATACACCGCCAAAAAAATTTTTTTTTATTTATTTTGGCTCTGAAGTCAAATCTCTCTGATATTTACTAAAACCATCTGCCTCATCTAAGTTCAATTTCTTTTCATCAGAAAAGATAATCTTAAAAAAAATTATGAAATTTGGAAGACTTATACATTTTTGAAAAGTTGTTTTAATTATTTTAAGCTACCAGAATCCAAGTACGATCCATATTAAAACGAGCGAAAAATAATGAAACTCAATTGACTATGAAAAAGAGACTTAGCATACAAAATATCTCCAAGATCGAATATCTCGTTAACCAAATTCAGCAAAGAGTCACCATGATAAAACCAAGTTTGGATCAAGATTTAGAAAATGCTAAAAAAATACTTTTAATATTTAGATGCAAACAATTCTCAAGTTGCTGCATTATAAAGATCCGATTGAAGTTTGATAGATTCAGAATGACTCGTGGCGGTTTAAATATCCTTAAGTGATCAGTAAATAATACAAAATTAGAATGGCTGCAGCAATGTTGTGTTGTTGCATTAATATAAATGACAAACAAAAGAGGTTCTCGTGGAAAACCAGATAACGCAATAAAAGTTTTGCTTATGCACTTTTTTACCATTCACAACAACAACACAACGCCGTTCTGTCAAGTCTGACTTCACCCAGGACAAAAAACTAGATTGAAAGCCAGGAACAGCTAATTTGGACACTAAGAGTGAGTGATTTACTTAACCATACCGAAAAATCGGTATGGGTTGTTTAGTATGAGCCCGATTAATAAAAGCAGAAAGATAAAATTCAGAAAGAAATGAGAGATTGGTTACAGTTGACAGCTCAGGCATAAAACCATGCTGATTAGAAGAAATTAAACTCTTAACTGCAAAAAATATATTTTCCTTAACTAAAATTTCAAACAACTTCGAAATGATGTAAAATTTAGAAATTCGATGAAAGTTGGCGATATTTATTTATTAAGCCAATGAATGATTAGTCTACCACCACCTGATGTTTTCATCAAAGAAAGGACATTAAAGGCCATCTGCAGGCTAAAACACAATGGGAATTGGTACAGCCCTTATCCGAAATTGGGCAACAGAGTAGGCATGGACTTCGATCCAACGATCCTCGCCATGCCCCTTGTCTCCATGCCATCCAGAGTCGTGCTTGACAAGAGATACAGTGTTATGCTGCCAGAGGCTCAACTGTGGTCAAACTCAGGATCCAGGACCGAGCACGACTCCGGCTCTGGTGTCTACGTGGAATCCAGCGGGGCAAAACTGGACTTTGCTCTTAAAATGCATGCATCTCTGTTTCAAGCGAAGGTGTATGCAGTTCAAGAAGCGATGAACTTTGTTGTGGAAAACAGATGGAGAGGCAAATCTATATGTGTTTGCAGCGACAGCCAGGCTGCGCTCTTGGCCTTAGACAGCCCCCCACCCACTTCTAGGGTAGTCGAGTCCTGTAAATCCAGGCTGAACTATGTCGGTGGACGTAATAGCCTGATGCTAACATGGATCTTGGGACCCGTGAATTTCGCGGGTAACGAGATCTCCGACTCTTTAGCCAGAATGGGCTCTGAGGCTCTCCCACAAGGTAGCCTGGCAGGCTAAGAGAGGCTGCAGATGGACAAAACTGATGTTACCTGCCATGTTCGACGGGCTGTCGCAATTGGATAGTTTTGGTCGGGGTATCGTTTTTTACTCAATTCTCTTATACGTGTAAAGTGCTATATTCGCTTTCTTTACCCTGTATTCTACGATGGACCTCCTGAGTTTGGGATCTAAAATAACACCTAAGTATTTGGCCTGTTGGGTTTGCATAAGACTAACACCGTTTAATTTTGGGAGGTTAAAGTTTGGTATCTTGGTTCTCTTAGTAAATAGCATCAGTTCAGTTTTGCTCGAGCTTACACTTAAACCACAATCTGTGGCCCAATTGCTGAGTAATCTCAGAGCTCCTTCCATAATCTCACTGATTATGGTTGGAAACATTCCTGAAACCATGAGCACTATGTCATCCACGAATGCTCTAAGTACCAAGTGGTGCCGGCAGGTTGTTCCAACATATCATACAGGGTGGGAAGTACTAACTTTATTGTGGCGTAGGGTTCATTAAGGGTACAATGTTCGGGTCACTTTAAGAAATAGGTATGCTAATTGGCCGGTTAAGCGATTTGACGACATTAGACAACTTTTTATCGATATTTTTCTGCCGATAAATCCACTACAATTGGCTATCTGAAAACTTACGTTCGACGTGCTTTTCGCATTTTTCACTTTATTAGCGAGATAAGGTCGATATGCTGGATAAAGTGCTACACAATTTGACCCGCCCGTGCCTTACATGATTCACTCATGCACCCTGTTTGTACGTATTTCAGTCAACAACATCACCAATAACTAACACCAAGTGAAAGCGCTACGGAAGTGGGGACGCTTGATTGGTAGGAGCAGCCCCTAAATATTGCAGACTAGCTATGCTGCCGAGCCTGCCGTTCGCTTTTGCGTTGATGTCGCAGGACGTTGACTTCTTGTGTGTTACAAGTGCACACAGTGCGCCCAACAACTGAGGCATGCTACTGCCCAAGCCGGCAGCCTCTGTTGGCACATGCGAGTACGTTCACATGGGGAAAGCCGTGCCTAACCCTTTGCCACTTACATACATATTTTAATATGTATATTTTTTCTTTATTAAAATTGTTATTGTTTTCATTTTCACTTTGTTCTTTTTCATTTTAATAATCTTTTCATTGTGAAGCATTTTTTTTCGTGTGCATACATATTTGTTTAATCCTTTTCTGTGTAACGCGTTTGCTTTTTATTTTTATTTATAAAATTTTGTTATGCAATTTTTTATGAATTCTGTTTTTACTTTCATTTTTTACCCCGGTTATATCCTTTGTTTTTCCACACTGCGCTTAATTTCACACTTTGTGTGCGTGTATGCATGTGTGTGCGTGCGTAGCGTGTGTGAATGTATGTGTTTGCCACTTCTCCTGTGTTTTGGTGTTTTTTTAGCCTTCTTCTTTTTTACAAAACATAATTTTTTAAAAACTGTCAGCTCAGTGTCACTCATATTGCACCAACAAACAGAAATGCAAGAAAGCTGATTGCGCAAACTGTTACACAAGCAAACTCACATACACACACACACAAGCACACCAGCGGCAGTGGATAAAAAAAGTCGCATCTGCGCCAAAGCCGGAAGCATTCATTTTCAAGCACTTGCCTTCAGTTTGTGCCGAGTGCTTTTGGTTCGTAGCTATGCGCTTGATTAAATTAATGGATGGACACCGATGGATTCACTTGTTTGCATGTATGCGTAAATGTATTGGAAACACTATCCTTATCGCTACTGGTTATGAGTGGAGCTTTAAAGGTTAAAAGAAAAAGTGTATTTTTGGCATACTTTCTGCATTTTTTCATTGTCAAAGACTTTCTTTTTCCGCCTAAATTAACTTTCTCGGCGGAGTCTTGGATTTAAAACAAACGAAAATTAAAAAAATGTTTCTCACTCTTGGGCTGGGTTTATTTCTTTATGGGTGAATAATGCGTAGATCGCATTTTCATCTTTATTATCCTTTTGCCCTGGCAAACTACCGATACGAGGGTTGCCCAATAATGAAAACCCAGTAAAATAATAATGAAAATGGCTTTAATGTTTTTTAAATAAAATAAATAAAAAATAAAATACAGTCTGGGTCAGAAAAAAGGAACCGCGATTATTTATGAAGTATAAAAGATAT
>JAYXIM010032524.1:0-10111 GCA_037575425.1 Anastrepha fraterculus
GCTAACAAATTGTGGCCTTCAGTATACCTACGATAGTTCTACTTTCCTTTCTAGACAGGGCTAGTACGAATTTGGCGTATTTATTTGCATTCTGTGTGCACATAATTTTCGCGGTTTTACAAGAGGTTTACAAGATTATTCCACCTCCTGTCTATCCGAATGTAGAGCATATTTGAGTAAACTTTTTTTGGACCCATTCAATTCTGATTTTCTGACTCAGTCTCCAAATGAAAGTAGGATATTCCAAATTGAATCGCACGAAAGCCGTACATATACAAATAATTCAAGTGTATAAAGGCCAGTGGATTTGGAACTATTTCGCCTCACAAAATCTAATTACTCGGTATTTCGAAATAATATGAAATGAAAAAATAACGCCAAGATCTTATTTCTTTCATTTCATCCAAACTTTTCAACAAAGAACAAGACATTTTGTAAGACGTCGACCAGATATTGTGAGTTTTCGAATTCATGACTTAAAACACTTTCTGAAGTTTAAAGAAAGTAGGGAACTTACACACCAGGGCTCCATGTTCTCAATGCCATTTTGAAGTTCAAGCAAGTCATCTGGTTGTAGTGTATGGCGCAGAAGCTTCTACGAAGACAACATCCGATGAGGTGTCCGTTGGAGTGTTTGAGAGAAAAATGCTGCGGAAGATTTTTGGACCTTTGCATGTTGGTGACGGCGAGTGTCGTAGGCGATGGAACGATGAGCTGTATGAGTTTTACGACGACATAGACATAGCGCAGCGAATAAAGATCCAGCGGCTTCGTTGGCTGGGTCATGTCGCCCGAATGTATACAAAAGCTCGGGCTCTGAAAGTATTCGATGCGGTACCAGCTGGTGATAGCAGAGGAAGAGGAAGGCCTCCTCTGCGTTGGAAAGATCAGGCGGAGAAGGACTTGGCTTCACTTTTTGGTTCCAACTAGCGCCTGTTAACACGAGAAAGCAACGACTTGCGCGCTTTCTTAAATTCGGTCAAAATCGCCTAAGCGGTTATCGCGCCAATGAAGAAGAAGTCATCTGGTTCCCTAAGTTAGAAAATTCTTTTAAATCGTCAGTATAGAGCAGAAAATTCGCTGAACGAAAACAGCAACCAAATAGTAGTAGTAGGAATACCAGAAGGGGCAAAGAACGGACCAGATGAAGTAACGCTCGTCAATTTTTACAACACAATTTCTTTTATAGAAGTAAGCCTTACTCCAATTTAGAAACAAAGAAGGAAAAGGGCAAAGAATACGAAACTGTATCAAAAGCTTCAAAAAAAATCAAAGGAATAGCGTCTATTCAATCAACCTGAAGTCCAACAGAAAAAGTCATGTTACAGTATTCACTAGGTTAGGATAGGTTGGTATGGTTGCCCAAGCAATGGGCACACTTGGACGAAGAAAAATGGGTTCGTCCTTTGTGATACCATTATGAAGGAGGTGAGGGGAAAGAGAAAGACCGATGGGATACAGGGAGAGGGCGGGTAGAGGTGGTGCTGGGATGGTTAGGAGCGTGTGGATTACGAACGATGACTATGCTGCGTGTGCTTCAACCGCTTTGTGCTGCTGATGAAATTCATCAGATTTTTTAATGTCAGCGCCAGCTATATCAGCAGGCATAGCAGAGAAGTAAGAACCAAGATACCTGGATCTTAGCCCCGGCAGAGCAGGACAGCTAAGGAGAGGGTCCTCGTCCTTCATACATCCAGCGCAAAATGGAGTCGAGGTGATTCCAAGTCTCAGAGAATGCATTCCTCGCGCATAGTGACCTGTGAGAAAACCCACGAGATTAGAGAGCTGATATTTTGCCAACCTTAGCAGCTCGCCCGAGCGCCCCCAGTCCACACATGGCCAGAAGGATTTCGCGACCTTACAAAGTTTGTATACTTGCCCAACGCTCGCTGAGTTGGCGCGATGTCCATCTTTCCAGTAGCAGATCGCAGATAGGCAGTGGGATCCCAATTATCTCCCTTCGCGGGGAAATCACCTCACATGTCTCTTGTCTGGTCAGCTCATCCGCCTCACAGTTTCCCGCAATGTCGCTGTGACCAGGAACCCAGATGAGGCTTATGTCAGTATTCACTAAAAACAGAAAGTTTCGAAAGTGTGGATGGTTTAGAAGCAGAGCCATGTTGGTTTGGCGAAATCAAAAATTTTGACGCAAAATACATTTTATTTCTGAAGATACTTTTAAAGAGTGCCGACACCGTAGATAGCTTAGAAATTCGTCTGTAATTACAAACGCCATTCTTAGTGCCGCCTTTGTAAATTGGGCTAATGAAGATAAATTTTCAATCAGCTAAGAAATTTCCAGAAGGTAATCACAAATTACAAATTTCTTGTGAAGATAAAATTAAGGCGGAAAAATTTTGCAACAAAGCCGCTGAAAGTCTGTCCATTTTCGCAGGCGATTTAAATTTGTTAATGGCAGTAATAAAATCATCAAGGGAAAGGATAAGCGAACCAAATTTTAAGCGGAGCTAAAGTTTAGGGTAAAAGCGGGAGAATAATTCCTATCAGCAACAAAATTGAAACTGGAAAATTCTGCAACATCACTACAAATGAAAGCCAGTAAAGTTATTGTCATAAAGAGCGTCTGAAGGTATCGGAAGTTTCGATTTTTTAGACTTAGACTTAATAAAATGCCAAAAGGATGTTGGAAACTGGTTTTCTCCAGACGCATCCTCGAATACGCTAGTCATCTATGGTTCAGACGGCAATGAAGTAACACCAGCAGCGGCTCCGTTGATTTTTTCTTATATCACCTACACAATCTCAGTTTTGTCGCAAGCAAACCACTGTTAGGACAGCAAGTCCTATCCTGATTCCTTCAAAATCGCTGAGAGCCTGTTAACGGGCAAATGTTGGCCATAACCTCTGGATTCTCTCCACAGTGGTTCGAAGGGTAATTTAGAAGTGAATTGCAAATGAGAGAGCGATTTATGAATGGAAGAGCGAACTACATACCGCGAACTGGTAAAAAATGCCTTTTGAGTATTTTGACCCCTTAAAGACGCTCCAAATCGAGTTCGGAAATTTTCGTCTTGCATCTCTTTGCTAAGCAATGTTTTTGGCTATCCATATAAATTTTGTATTTTCCAATCGTTAATTACTGGGTATATTTAGAATGATAAATGACAAAATCCACTTTTGAGCAAGAAATGGCCCTAAAAAATATTTGAACTTAGTACTGCAACCCCAAACCAATAAAATTTAAATCGATGAGCTCCACTTGAGTATATAGATGTACCCAATAGGAATTCGAGCTAAGCACCAAAGCCTCAATATTGTAGACCTATGTATGCATCAGATGAATTTGACGTCAATGCCTAAAATTTTCCGATATCGAAAAATTGGTGCACGTTTTAGTTCGTTGGTGTCTTTCTAGTTCTAGGCGACCACTGCTGTAGGGGATAATTAAACTTCCTACAACTCCACTACTTTCATTTAAGAAAAAGCCAAAGCACGTGAATTGTCCATAGTAGAGTGAATTCAACCGATTTTCCTACAGGTCCGCTCATTATATTTATACAGAAATAAGCCACTTATAGGCAAACAAACTCACATGCACGTGCGTATGTATGCACATGTGAATTTGTATGCACTTCCAGCTCCTTAAGCCTCAAACAATAAACTTTGCGTTGTTTGGAGTTAGGGGCACTCGAAATATCATACAAAACACGAGACTCCGCGCAACTCTTACACAAAACAATTAAAGAAAAGGTACCTCAGCTCCAGTGATATCGAAGAAAAATTAGAAAAAATGCAAATGTGCAAATTCTAAGAAAAAAACAAAACCAAAAAATATGCTTCCACATAAGTACATTTGAGCGGATACATTTTTTTCCTCATCGTTCATAGCAGTTTCGAATTGTACATAAAATTATAAGAAAAAAAATCCATTAGAGCATAACTCGAAAGTCAATTTCGAGCCCTCAAAAAATTTTAAAAGAAGTTAATGTGAAGATTTTTTTTTTGTCGGGACAACTAGCAAGTGCAGCACTCAGACATTAATTAAGTCCATTGCACTACACTTGGATTTCTTTTTCTTTAAATCTACCCGATCTCCGAAGAAATATGAGTAGATCTTGTGGTGCCAAGGAGCCAAGATGGTCGCTTCTTAACACATCAGTGCCAAAGACCTCAAACCTGATTCGAGCGAAGGTGGGACAGACGCACAGGAAGTGGTCCGCCGTCTCATCCTCCTCTTCATAAGCTGGGCAGAGTACACAGAATACAGAAGGGTTTGCGACAGTCAATCGGACATGACAGGCAGCATCAGTTTAGTCCATCTGCAGTCTCTCTCAGCCTGCCAAGCTCGCTTGTGGGTTGTAGTTACCCATTTGCTTACCGTGGCTTTGATGACCGCAGAAGGGAGTGGCAGAACGGGCTCCGGGGCAAAAAAGTTGGCCTCAGAACCCATTCCGCCTAATGAGTCAGAGATTTCGTTACCCGCGATACCCACGTGTCCCGGGACCCATGTTAGCATCAGGCTATTACGTCTACCGACATAGTTCAGCCAGGATTTACAAGACTCGAATACCCCTGATGTGGTTGGAGGGCTGTCTAAGGCCATAAGCGCAGCTTGACTGTCGCTGAAGACACATATAGATCTGCCCCTCCATCTGTTTTGCACAACAAACTTCATCGCTTCTTGAACCGCCTACACCTCCGCTTGAAACACAGACGCATGCATTCCAAGAGCAAAGTGCAGTTTTGCCCCGCTGGATCTCACATAGACCCCAGAGCCGGAGCCAAGCTCGGTCCTGGAGCCATCCATGAAAATGCGAAAACAGTGTGAAGATTAATTTTAACTAATTCATTCTTTTCGAGCATTTCCCAGTGGGCATTGCCCCACACCCTCCTAGTCCCACTAAACAGATATCATGATCATCTGTGGGGAAAGATCAGGCTTGACCCTCGACTTTGGCGTATCTCCTGAAGCCACCCACATCTTTTTTTCGCTTCATATTGATGTATAGACACCATTTCTCATCTTCCGTGACGATTCGGTAAAAAAGCGCTGTTGAGCAGAGGGCGAGATGCTTAGAAGAAATTTGAAAGCGACTTTCTTTGTTTTTGTCGTTGAGCTCGTGAGGCACCCAGACTCCCAATTTTTCGGTAAATCCCATTGAATGAAGGTGGTTGAGAGTTGCTTTATGATCGCAGATAATTTTTTCGCCAATTTACGACTGGTTATTCGTCCGTTCTCCTTCAAAAATGATTTCAGACGTTCTTCATCGAATTCGGAAGGTCTGCGGGAAGTGCCGTCGACGTCATTTTTCAACTTTGCAAACCTTTTCCGTCCTGTAGACGCGCCTATGACCCCTTCTCCATACACGTCGCAAATATCCCGGGCTACTTCGGCAGCTTTTTGGCTTCGATGAAAAGCAAAGAAGAGCAGATATCGAAAATGTTGATTTTTACCTCCTGGGTATTCCATTTCTAAGCCTCCAAAAAACTAATAAAAAATTAAATAACTCAAACATACAATTAACAAAGTTTTGTAGAGCAGAAAGAGTTCTATAGAATGAATACTAACACCTTTGCCAAACAGCTAACAAGTCGTTGTAAAATAAAATAAAAAAAACGCTATGAACTTATTCCTCAACCCAATATACGAGTATGTACATGCATTGGACCCAACTTGGGTGACTACACTCAGAGTTTTTCCAGTTGAGAGGAAGACATTTTTCTTTGTCTGACTGTGTCAATCAAAATGAACCTTTGCTTCAAAGTCATAGACGGTGGTGGCCAAGTCAGTTGAAAGGAAAAGAAGTCTAGGAATAATCAGAATATAGAAATGGCACTGGTAAGTAGTTTCCGCCTCGAAGATGGGGAAGCGAAGAGTGGGTACTATTATCTCTGCGGAGAAATGATATTAATTTGCCAGATAAAGCACCCGAATCACGGACCTGCCAAATATGATAGATTACCAAGCTTGGCAATCCGAAGTAAAATTGTAAAGTAACTTCGGGGAGCAGAATTGTGTCTGCTTATTTCACACGAATTCCCACACTCAGACGGCAGCGCAGTAACAAGAAAGGGACCCATGTTGATTTGTTTTGCATATATCACCAACACAATTTCAATTTTTTCGTAAGCAAACTGCTCTCATGATCCCGGTTATGTCAGCCAATCAGCTGATTCCTTCAAAGTCACTGAGAGCCTGTTAACTGTCTGATGTTGGCCACACCTCTGCGTTCTTTACATCGTGCGAACCCACCTATATGACACTCACTTGAACAAAGTAGGGTTATGCGATTCCCCGTAGAGGATTCAAAGGATTCGAAAAGACAGGTGGAGTGGGAATTACTGCTCTCCCAGCAAACCGCATAAGATATTTTATGAACCTTAGCAGCTGGTCGAGAGAAAGATAATACAACTCGCAGGTCTCTCCAATACATCCGCTCGAAAAATGTAACTTCTAAATCTGGCGAACGATGGAGAGCGGCAAAGAAAATGTTCTGTACTAACCTCATGATACAAATGAGATGCACACAGTAGATGCTCGATGATACCCATGGTGACTATATGCCGTCTCTATGGATTGTGGATTGTGTCTCGTACTTAGTTCTATCAGAGCTGGTGTCCCATCCCATCTCTGTCTGAAACGGAATTTTTCCTGCCACCCTTTCAGACTTTTCTTCAAAAGCACTTGATTGTTTTGCATGGGGCTGTACGGCTCAATTAGCTCTCTTGAGTTTTATTAAGGAAAACTTTGATGTTCCCGACTATTTTCATTGTGTTTGGCTCTAGCATTGGTTCCAGTTCAATTGGGCGCTCCAAAGAACTGCAGTTCATTAACCCATTATTTATTTAGAACACCAAATTGTTCTGGCTTTTGCATAAATTCAAGCTGATTCCACTTTGCAACGGACTTCAGCCCTCCCGGTTACTGATGATCGAAATTTTTTCTCTTTGAGCTTTATTAATAACTCATGAAGCGCATCGGTCTTAGATGGTTAGACTAGGTTACCTCATACAGGCGTCTACAATTTGGCCCCTTTGATATCACATATATAGATCCAAAAGCGCACTACCTCACTTCAAACCAATCCATTGAGTTAGTCAGTCTGAGGGCCTGCCGTATTTAAAACTCTGTTCAGTTCACTTAGAAACTTAAGCATCGAGATCTAAAACTGTTAACCTACTAACAAAATTCATCAGCTGAGTAAAAATTAAGAGGCATATCATTGTCAATAATTTGTCGTGAGAGGAAACATAATTAGGAGATATTATTTTTAATTACTCGTGTTCTCATCTCGTGGCTCAAGTTTGTTTGGGGAGTCACTTTCTAATACTAATCCATGCCTAACCTCTACCAAGCCAATGATAGGTAAATAAGTACGAGAGAGAGAGTAAGGAGAGAGATATTTTTATGCGGAAACATTGCCCTGCCAAGTCTTCAGTTTGGAGCTACAAGGCCAGAAAATTGTCAGCTGCTAGGTAAACGGGTACTTTTTTGTGCAAACTTTCATCGTAAAGATAGTATGGAGAAAATTTAAATAACTTGGATTAAACCAAAAATCACACCGATGATAACCCTCTCTAGGAACTATTAAAACACTAAAAACCTCGAAATGACAAGATAATGGCCGGTCTAGTGGATGACGGAAACATTAACCTTTCACTTTTATAAGAATGTCGACTCCGTCTTTATTGAGAAATAAACTGGTTGAATTACTATATTTTTGAGTCAAGTTCTAAGTGGTTTTTCGAACAGATGTCAAGACGCATTCCTTAAAGGCACTAAAGCCCTAAGCCAGTAACAATTTTTTGTACATTTGACTGTCAAAGCAAAGTATTGGCAAAGTAGAAAACAAAGAATGAATTTGCTTTGCTTCATTCTGGGCTGACAGCCAAATTGACACGGCGAAAGAAAAAACAAAGCAACTGATTTACCAATACCACCTTTAATAGATTCGCCTTGACAGATGTCGCGTGTACCACTTAAATTCATTGACAAGAAAAATAAGAGAAATATAATATAACAGGTGGCGCAAAATTAATCGTCCAATTTTGTTTTTGAATAACTTTTTTACTAAATAAAAAAATTATTTCTAGTGATGAGGATTTTTTTTTATTTTGACATTTATGCGCTCAATTCCCTGCCTGTTTGAATATTGCAACTGACTTATTCACAAGTTTGCTGCTGATTGAAGTAGGACGCCATTTGATAAAATTGAAAATATTGAAAAGGACGACTAATTTTGCACCACCCCTTATATATAACATACAAGCAAATTCGCTCCATCAATCGAAAAACAAAACACTGTGCGCTCTAAACCGTCACTCGTCGACTGTAGACAGTTCAGCGCATTGGTTTTGATTTTCAGAGAAGCAGAAAAGTATTATAAAAATAAAATAAAAATGCTAAAAACACCGGCCCCGGTGACTCGTGAGAGAATCATTGCGCCTCGATGTGTTGCTATAGCGATGGAAAGAGGTGCGGTGCGGTGGCGCAACAGGAGAGCCAACCGCATACACTCAGCTCCAACAGATCTAACAACAAACGGACTGACATAACGATGTGTTTGTTTTGTTGTGCCGCATTGGAGCGCGTCAATGGAGTCGTTGTCGGCAGCGATCGGCCGGCCAGAAAACAATAACAAAAGAAACGAATGTTGGTGCCACCAATTTGAAGCGAATGCTGCAGCCGCGACGCTGGCGTTTGTATGCTTGCTTTTACTGGATTCAGTAGAATCGATCTTGTCGAGACGAGCAAATGTGGCGAGCGGATATACCATAACACACGAGTACTTACTTACTTACCTACCTAAAGTGAATGTGAAGTGAATGAAAGGAGTGACAAAAAAACCAAGTTATTTGTTGTGTTTGATTTTTAATGGAGCATAAAAAAATAAATAAATACAAATTTGAATAATTAAAGTAAAAAAATGTAGAATAGAAGTGTTTCGCTGATATAAGCGAGAATATGAAATAGAAAAAAAAATACTTTTACCAAGTGATTAGTAAACAGAAGAAGAGAGCGAGTAATCTTTAACGATCGGAGACGTGAACACGCGTCGCATGTGGTGAGACTTTTTTGCACTTGTAAACGCGTACGCGACAGACAATCTTCTTGGCTACCGTCTTCGTGCGCCTTTTTCACCTGTGTTCGTTGTTGTGTCGTGCGTTTTTTCTTTATTTTTGTTTGTGCGGTGATGAATTTTCCAATATGAACTGATGTGTGTGAGTTCTCAGTTACTATCAGTTGGCATTTACGATATATGTATGTGCGAGCACGCATTGGTGGTAAGGGGGGTAGATTAGTAGGGGATCTGCAACGCTTGTTGTAGTAGGAAATAATTTGTGATGTGTTTAGAATGGAATGTGCCACCATTTCTTTCTCTCTAAGATTTTTTCTGATGGAAAATATGTTCTGTATTGTTTGTTAATGAGAAGGAAAATGTGAAATCACTGGAGGAAGTGGTTGAAACAAAGAAATATAAAATTGCAATTTTAATTATACTTGCAGGCAACTAAATAAAGAAAATATGTAGTGTATATTATTTAATTAATTTAATTTTTTTTTTCATTTTTTTATAATTTTTACATTTTTTTCAGTTTTTAATTTCTTCAATTTTTTTTATTTTTTATTTTTATTTATTTTTTTTACGAATAATATTTTTTGGCGCTTTCATTCTTTGTTGTTTATTTGACCTGGAATTTGTGTTGTGCGCCTTGATGTTTTCTACAAATAGGGACTTGCAGTTTTATGCCACCTGCGAATATCAGATGATTTTTTAGAAGAAGGTTTTTGATGACAGAAATACACTCAGGGGCTTGCCATTGTCTGCCGAGAGGCCATTGCTAATAGAAAAAACTTTTTCTACATTTGGTGTTTCATGCCCGAGGTTTAGAATCCGTGCACCACCGAATGGTAGTCACGTACGAAGCCAATCGTAGCTGTATGTAATATTTTTTTTTTCTCTTTCGTTTTTATAACTTGAATTTACTTGTCTTTATTTTATTAAATTATTTTTATTTTATTTATTATTTTTATTAAATTTTTTTTTATTTATTTACGAGGAATTAATTTATCTTAATTTATTTATTTTATTTTATTTATTTTTATAATTTTTTTTTTATTTATTTATTTACAAACCTTTTGACACAA